>JARYHS010009186.1:2277921-2409914 GCA_031002005.1 Vandiemenella viatica | reverse complement strand
ACATATAGCCGTATACCGAACCAGTTGGTTAGAGACAATGCTAACTTGATCGTACTATTTATAAAGGACAATATGAATCTCAAATACATTTACAACGACCACGTCAACACCGACATGACGTTCAAAACTTTAAGAACATATGTGGGTACTGCTGGAATGAGCGTAAACATGGATTTTGGTTATTGACAAAGACTGTGACATGTACCATGAAGATACCGCAACGGATCTGATCCATTTTTGAATAAATAACTGAACACCCTATGTACTGGTATCATTACAAGCATGGACAAGTTTGGGAGAACTTCAGTGACTCAGAATAAGAGAGTGTTTGTGTACCCACCACAGAACATATTTCATACGAAGGAGGGTAATTTGGATTGCCAGGGTAAAGTATTCAAACGTGTGGCCAATCCCATCAAAGAGGATAATGCCGCCACCAATCGATATGTTGATAAATTTATCGAAGAATTGAAAACGGCAGAAGTGACTATGGTTATCACTATTGCAGTAACAGATATGCTTCAACATCATGCATTCACAAGTCTAAACTATTATGAAATCTCTGTCAATGGTTTAATCGACTCAATAGTCAAACCGGTTAGGGTTGATGTGAGACTGAACTGGAGTAAAGATACAAGGTGAAGCAAGGTGATAAACTTAGTTTTTTTCCGAACTGTAAATAATCAACACTACAAACCATTTGTAGCAACATTAACAATGAGATATAAAATAGTACAGTGAACACCCACAAGCTTCATTTGATGTGTAAACATGGACCCAACAACAACTAAAAGTGGTATTATAAAGGCTCGTATTGCAATTCGACGAAAGTTATATAAAAGTACCAGAGGGCTACTGGAATTGTTGCTTTTGAAAAACTCAATACAGTATACTGCCAAGGACTTGAAAAGCTTTCCTGAAATCTTAACCCTTTGACTGCTGTAGACGCGTTAACGCGCGTGGCTACTACTGCGCCCAGGTGCTCCAGACGTGTATACACGCGCCGCCTCGCCGCCCTGTCTGTGCTCCAGACGTGTATACACGCGCGGCCTCGCCGCTCTGTCTGTACTCCAGACGTGTATACACGCTAGCCTCTTAGCGGCCTGGCTATGAAGCCATATTTCCACCCAGGGTGGTTAGTTGTTTTCCTCATTCGGCCCTTGAGGATTGGCAGCTGCGATCTAATTTGTGTTGCTCTTTTCCTTTTAGTTTTCGCTGAGAAAATGGCATACAGTCATTATTTTTTTTAACTGCTTAACGTCTCTTAACAGCGAGGACTTTAGAGATGGTAAAGATTGGGAGGCAAGGAATGGGAAGGAATTCGGCTATGGCCTTTTGAAGGAAACATTCCGGCATTCACCTGGAGTGATTTGGGGAAACCATGGAAAACCCAAATCTGGATGCCTGGACGGGGATTCGAAGCATCGTCCTCCCGAATACGCCGTCGTGTTTGTACCGCGGAAGAAATCATGGAGATTCTTACTAGAAGCGACAGTGAATATGATCACTTTGATATGGATGACAGTGATAACCCTTCGACAGGATCTCGATGTAATTTTCCTGCTGTGTACATCAGCTAGTGGAAAATGACCATTTTTCAGAGTTTGAAGCTACAGATTGTGCGAGCGAAATGTGTTGAAAAAGAGAATGCTTTAGTGACGCGTTTGACAGTATGTGCTTGTCGATTAAGCTGCAGGACACAAGTGTGGATTACGTTAACATTCCAGCAGTTTGTCATTTTTCCTGATATTTCTAACGGAATATCATATGATATCTATTGCTGATGAGACCAACAGACACGCGAGAATCAATTCACACTATATTTTCACTATGAAGTGGTTTAAAAAGTTCTTTTTCCGCATTCTCGAACACTGCATTTTAAATGCTCACGCTCTTCACCGCGTAGTAACCGGACGAAAAATGCCAGTTGCAGAGTTTCGTCTGTTGCATCCATAAATTTAAATTTCGTGAGGTATTTTTCAGGATTTCCTGACACCCCCCCCCCCCCCCCGTCTTGTAAGATCAGGTCCGTGAGACGCCACCCCCCCCCCCTAGAAATCGCCCTCGCAACATTTTGAGACCTTTTTTTACAAATTTCATTCATATTGCAAATTCAAAGAAGAGCACGCCAATGCGTAAATGCGCTGTATGTTCGATACAGAAAATGCGTCGAGAAACCAATGCAGAACATGTAATGTATCACTGTGTGTTGCACCATTTTTCAAGGCTTATCACACAAAAAGAATTACTAACCATGGTTAACTGCAGAGTTATAATTATATTACATTTACTACGCTCACAAACTAAAAACATTTCAGTTGCTGTAATATCTATTTAGTATATGAAGTACCGGCATGTTTGATTACGCAGACACTCACTTTTAGAGGAGTTTTAAACTGAAAACCTTTAAATTTTATATTAACTGTATTTATTTTGTATCTGCGGTTTCAAATCGCAGAGCGACAGCAGAAGAACGCCACACACGACGCTCCAGACGTATTCAGCACACAGCGGTCCGGTCTAACGCGGCAGGCCAGCGCAGGTAAACAGCTTAGGCGTAAACAAAGCCGCACTAGGCGAGGGCTCGGCCGGCCGAACCGTAGCAGTTAAAGGGTTAAACAACACGAGTGCTCACAGAGTAAATTATAGTCCATCAGGCAAAGTTTTGAAGTCACCTGAGAATATTAAGTATAAAACCATAATCTCTAAAATTGTAAATCAGTCTGGTTCTGGTCTTCTCCCTATGAAGGAATATGTGTATTGGGACGATCCGAATGAACTCGTCGAAAGATTGAAATTACTTACCTCATCGACATCTGCAGGACATACGGCACACTCCAACGAAATTTTATCAGTGGTTTAAGAACTTCGTGAAAGAGACATTATATTGTAACATGGATCAAGTTGTGGCCGAACTCCATAGACCAGCAAGAAGAAATTTCCCAACACGTCACGTAGTCATCAAAGGACTCGATGATCTGTGGCAAGCTGATATTGTAGAAATGATTCCATACTCTCGTAAAAACAGTGGCTACGAGTATATACTTATGGTGTATGATACTTATTCAAAATTTGCATGGGCTTTACTTCTCAAGAACAAGACAGCTAGTGTGGTTGCTGATGCTATGAAGAGAATCCTAAGTGCTGGTCATGTACCGAAAAACTTACAAACTGACAACAAAATAGAGTTTTACAATTCCAAGTTCAAGAAACTCATGACTAGCTATGGTATTAATCACTACTCGATATATACTCATCTTAAAGCATCAATATTTGAATGGTTAAACAGAACTATTAAGAATGCAATGTGGCAAGAATTCAGAATTCAGCAGACGTGGGTCACATCGGTGGATTGAACTTCTTCCTCAGTTACTGTTAAATTAGAACAACAAGTGGCATACCACCATCAAAATGAAACCTTTGGATGTAAAGGACAACTCTTTACTTTCAACAGTGAACTTCCGGGTGAAGACTACCACACCGGCAAAATTTAAAGTTGGTGACCATGTTAGGATTAGTAGGTTTAAAGGAAAGTTTGACAAAGGCTATCTGCCAAACTGGTCAACTGAAGTGTTTACCATCATAAAGTGAAATTATCAAATCCTGTAACTTATTTACTTAAAGATGATCAGGGTAAAGATATTGCAGGAGCATTTTACCAGCCAGAATTACAATTAACAAAACATCCAAGTACATTTCTTGTTGAACGAGTAATAAGGAAAAGGAAGAATATGGCATCAGTGAAGTGGTTAGGTTTTCATAAATCGCATAACACATGGATAAATGTAAAAGATTTATTTAAATTATGATTCATCAATAAACATCAGTACAGCATTTTTTTTCTCTCCTCGCCCATAGCTAAGAGACTATTTTTTTACAATTTTCTACGACAATATTTGTTAACAGTATAGAGACTTTGAGTCAATTTTACAATATAGAGGCTTTGAGACCATTTGTAGTATATGACTAATATTAAATACAGTGCACTGACAGAGAAAATATGGCACTATTAAACAACTTCAGCATTAGACAGATGACCATAAAAAAAACTTCATCAATTACTATTTACACGTCATGATCGACATTAGACAGATGAACAACACTTCATCAGTTGCTATTTACACATCATGATCGACATTAGACAGATGAACAAAACTTTATCAATTGCTGTTTACACTTCATGATTGACATTGAACAAATGATTAAAAAACTTCACCGATAGAACTATTTTCAACAAAATAATACATATTTACACCCTACCCTCCAGTGCACTGTAATATATACACGGGATAAACACTATATTTAATCTCCATTCACACATATATATATATAAAAATAGTTACACACTCTATTCACTCTGGTACAGACTTGTGCCCCCAAGGTAGGGTTCCAATACCGTCGGGGTAAATATAGCGTTTATCATCGTCTAGACAGCCCAGCTTGGATACTTCAACAGTAGTAATTCTATGGAGGTTTGATTGAAATCGTGTTGGGTGTGAAACTTAGATAGCCATGTAAAATTCTATATAATCCTGAATTGTAAGTTTTTTGGTGACGGTGCGTGCCAGACCCTTGGCCCGTCTTGAGGTCTGATCGGTCTCTAGCCGGAACGCATACATTTTCGACCTTAGACCCGCGAATTCACAATCAGGGAACCATTCGCCTCATCCTTCATAACCCCAACTACCTTTTCGTTATAGGGTCTATACCGAAACGATTGTTGGGATTATATCCAGATGTGTCGAATTCCTCCCTGTTGCGTTTCATCACTTCATATGGATCACAGCCGTTCACCAAATAGATGAAACTGTCTGTGTCCATATAAAGTAACTTGGGGCGTATAAACTGCGGAATGGCGAATTCATAGTGAAATCGATACATCCGCAGTTTAGACAGATCGAGAATGCACATCCCGACGTAGAGCGGCTTGTTGAAAAGTATCCGCACTTTCGCCATCTCCAGAGCCACAAAGTCTTTCTCGAAAATAGTCATACGCCTAAAGTGTGGTGAAGCCACATGCTTCCGGGCACCGCGGCGGCCCGGCCAACCTGTACACAATTTCACGTCGCGGTGTTTTCTAAGGTTTTCCATGGTTTTGCCGAAAATTGAATTATTCATAAGTTTGAAAAAGTCTCTCTCAAATTCTGATTTGGCTGACTGACGAGAACGCGTGTTGAGAGAGATATTCTTTCAACCACGGTGACTGGTTGAAAGATTAAAATTACCGTGCCGTGCCCAACTTCATCCCCAAGCCTATACATTGCTGGAGGACTCGGTAATGGAGAACATACCGAACCTTATCCTCCAGCGTTGTCATCAGCTTGGGAAAGAAGATCCAGGGGCGGCTTTGTGCTCTGGACATGGCGGTAGGTCTGCTAGATTGTCGTGTATATCCTGGGGAATCGTCAAGTCTACCTCTAAAACGAAACCCCTAGGTGAGTCGGCTGCTACGCTCATGAAGTCTATGCTAGCAATCTGCTCGGCCGATAACCATCGAAACCCTCCAGAGGGTAGATACTCCGACATGGCCCAGCCGTACAAATTGTTTACATCAAAATACATGATGAAATTTTCAGGTGCGTCGTGGTTGTACTCCGCCATGTACCGGTTATTTGCCTTGGCGTACCTATGGACGCACTGACAAATACCACCACGAATTCCACGTTCGAAAAAGAGAAGCATGTCGATATCTGTCAGAAGATCCAGCTCGACACGCGTTCTCTTTAACATGGCCTGCCACGAAAGGCCTGGAGCTGTGAAAAGTGGGCGGGGTCCAGGGTGTACTTGTCAAACATACAGCCCTAAATTTTTCAAACAGATCCGCAAGTAGCCGTACATCTGTCCCCATGTACAGACTTGCGTATTCTAAATTCTTGATCTGGAAAACCCGCCACACTTGTGTCGCGTGTTCGTAGTCGTCAGAAATATCAGACTCTGACAACGAACTGTAAAATTTAGACTTGGGAGGGAGCGTGGCCTCTTTGAGTTTATCCCACGAATCCATGTATTCGTAAGGGAAAACTCCTTTTCGCTTAACCAGTTGGAACTGCTCGGGGTCCGTGAAATGCTTACTGGTAATGTGCATGTCACGCTCCGCAAGAGTCCCAACCAGCTTATCTAACGAGGACTGCATGAAACGGTACGAGTCCAGGAACCGCAAAGTGACGTACCTTTAATCTTTTTAGAAAATGAAATATAACGTTCAGTGTTGATGGGTAGGACATCCATCCCATCTTCATCGAGGTGTGCTAAGGCCCTAACAATGAAGTGCGCATCATACCCAGACAAATTATGGAAAAAGACGGGTATGTACCTTGATTCTTGTACTGTAAATTACAGTTATTGTGTGCAGCCCCTCTGAAAGCACCTGTGATGTGGCAATGATCGCGGACCTTAACGGCCCCCGGTTCAAAGCCGTCACCACAGATGTGGCATACCGTGGCACTGGTAAATTTTGCCTCATCATCAGCCGACATTACAAGAGGTGTGACCGCCTTGTAAATTTCATCAACGTCATGGGCCAGGTTCACGAGTTGTTCCACCAGCCACGTCTCAGGTTTTTACCCGAGAATGAGTCGAATCGGTTCAGCTGATGGTCGTATGCGCAAACGACCTGGTATGCCGCAGCAAAAGGGATGTGTTCCTGGACTGATGTGGAGTGAGAGGCGTTGGGGTCGGGTCTGCACGTATCAAAGGGTTTCAACAAACATTCAAAGTCCGCGTAAACGACGAATGGTACACGCTGTTGGTGTACAAAATCCTTAAACTTTAAGGTTTTGTCTTCGTCGCCGGGTAGGTCTACTCTTACAGCGCCAACCCTTGCGCAATCGACCTCATGCGTTCCAAGAGATCTTCGCCCGAAATGCTGCAGACATCTATCCAAATGTGCGTTAGTTGATATTAGATATAGAAGAACTAACTAACCGCGACAAGTTCTTGATCCAGCAGTAGTGAAATTTATCTTCACCCTCTGTAATCAACATATGGAAACCGCGTTTGACTGCAGCATGGTGGAGGGGGCCTACAACTCTATGTTTTCTACCTTCTGGTTCCAAGCCGTAGATTGATCGAATATTGGGTTTTGCCTCTCAAATTTAGAAATGTCTGACAATTTTACAGGGAAGTCTATGCCTGCAAATCTAAATCGTACTTGGAACTGACTTTAATATATTTGCAAACTTCTTGCGCGTTGTTGTGCACCTGTTCGTGAAAAGCCAGGATCGTCCAAAGAAAACAACATTCATCACTGTTTTCAACATTGACAATTACCTTCTTTGCTTGGATATCGGATGGCAGTGCTGTAAATGAAGAGCCCTGATACAGCGGTTCAAATTTAGCTACATGGATACAGAGAGCGTTAAATTGATCGAGGATTTTACCACTATCCCGATCCTCGAATTCACTATATCTCTTCATGACATCATGAAACACATAGACTTCATACCACTCTTCCAGGGAAACTAACCGCGACAAGTTCTTGATCCAGCGGTAGTGAAACTTATTTTCAACCTCTGTAATCAACAATGGAAACCGCGTTTGACTGCAGCATGATGGAGGGGGCCTACAACTCTACGTTTTCTACCTTCTGGTTCCAAGCCGTAGATATTGATCGAATAATTGGGTTTTTTGCTTCTCATGATTTAGAAATGTCTGACAATGTTTACAGGGAAGTCTATACCTGCAAAATATAAATCGTACTTGGATCTGACTTAATATATTTGCAAACTTTTTGCGCGTTGTTGTGCACCTGTTCGTGAAAAGCCAGGATCGTCCAAGAAAACAACATTCATCACTGGTTTTTAACATTGACAATTACCTTCTTTTTGCTTGGATATCGGATGGCAGTGCTGTAAATGAAGAGCCCTGATACAAGCGGTTCAAATTTAGCTACATGGATATCGAGAGCGTTAAATTGATCGAGGATTTTACCACTATCCCGATCCTCGAATTCACTATATCTCTTCATGACATCATGAAACACATAGACTTCATACCACTCTTCCAGGGAAGTGCTTAATGTGAGCTCACGCAACTTTGGCATAAAACAAATACTGATGACGTTAGTGATATTGTTCTTCTGAATTTGGAAAAGGCAATCCAACCCCACCTGACATTTTATAGCTGGTGTTGAAGGATTGTTAAAAATCGGGGAAATTTGGTTATTAAAATTTTGAAACATGCTCTAATAAAATTGCCTGGATCTTTAAAATTTTCAGTATTTATAACAGTAATGTGAAGTAACCTATTCCCGTAAGCACTTGCCCTGATAATTGGCTTTAGCCGCGCAGCATCCGGCTTACCCGTTTTCTCCCCACCCTCATTAACGCCGGACCCGGTCGCTTGGGTGTTGGCAGAAACTGGTAGGAGGGTTCATCAGTCGCCCAGAGAACCTCAATTGGTGAAAGAGTGGCGAGCAGCTCATCCTACATCGGTTCTGCCCACGCGCTGGTACTTGGCTGCGGCACGTCCACGATGGTTGGAATGCCCCACAGTGCTTCCAGGTCCGGCGGTGACGAATAGCCATCTGCAACAAAAATAATCGTGTTCATAGCTACGATTATAAGATGGAAATAATAATAATAAAGAGAAGAAATACCTTACCTGTAACTTTAATCCTTTTAGATGGTTCTTCATCATCATCTGTGGTCAAATTCCTTTTTTTGAAGGGTCCCGCTGGCTCCAGGGAACGATGTTGACCAATAATAAAATAAATTTAATTAGACACGAAAAAAGAAACATTTACAAAGATAGAAAATTACTTAATGCTTACTGGCAAAGAGATCCTCAGGCAGATTGGTACTGAGTGATTCTTCGTGGTGGGTATTAATACCTGTAACAAAATAAATTTCATTAGACACGAAAAAGATAAAATCTACAGAGAGAAAATTATTTAAAGACTCACCAGCTAAGACATCCTCAGGCAGATTAGTGTTATGCATAGGTTGTATATCATCATCACGTTCAGGACAATCTGTGAAAAAAAATCAGCTTTACTGCATAGCCAAAAAGTTTAAGGCAATTCAGTTAAGAAAATAAAAATTTAACTTACAGTTGGCAAAATACCTCGCCAGCTCTGAAGATGAGGATGCATGCTGTGCATTAACACCTGTAACAAAATAATTTTTTTACTATCAATTCAATTTCAAGAAAATCACTAACCACTTGCAAAATCATTTTCATTCAAGCATGCCATCAGCTCTGGAGTGGAGATCACTGGTATACCTATAACTGAACAAAAATTATCAAACACACAAACACACGAGGGGAAAAAAATTCTTTCAGTCAGATACTCACCACTGCTAGCTGGGGCACTAACAGGCTCCACTGGTGGACCTACAACTAAAAAAAAAAAAAAAAAAAAAAAAATTGTAGTATCAATCACACGCACGAGAAATAAAAAAAAAAATTACAGTCAAATACATACCTCCAGCAAAAGCGTAACGCACCACCAGCTCCGGAGTTGAGATAACTCGTGGTTCTATAGTATAAAAAAAATATAGTATGAAACGAGGGAATATATACTATAAAAATATATTAATTTCATTCAAGAAACTTACCACTCGCTAAATATTCACTAAACAGTGATGAGATCTCCGGTAGATCTGAAACAGAGAAGAAAAGAAAAATTACTTTGAATAGTTTAAATTAATACAACTAACAAAAAAGGAAATTCACTTACGGTTTGAGAAGAATCCTTCCACATCTGCGGCCGACAGCACCAGCAGTTCTGAAAAAAATGAAATACTAACTATCACTGGTATACAAACACACATTATAATTTATTATTTAAAGTCACTTAACATTACCTGAAGCAGACTGAGAATGTTCCATAGTGAACAACGGTGTAGCGACGATCCAAGCGCAATCAGCAACGGAAATACAATGTGGCCTGGTCCTCATGGCGGTAGCTATTTATACCGGAGGAGTATCGCAAACATGGCGCGCGCAAAGTGCTTGCTTAACGGCACGCCAGCCAGCACGGCACACATTTCGCAACACGCATACCAGGGCGTGTTGACACAAGTGGTCCGCCGCGAACGAGTTGCGACAAGTCCGGCCATGTGTTCAGAAGATAAGGTTAGCTTGACAGCAGCTGCCATGTGGGAGGCTGGTCGAAGGAACTAACGAATGCGCAAACCCGACCGGTGCCGCCATCTTGTGAGCGCCCGAAGAACTAACGGTCCAGTGAGGTACTGCTCCCTAGTGGCCACCAAATGAACTGACGGTCCGCCATCTTGTGACGTCATATGACCTTGCCCTCCATTGGTCCAATCGAATTTCCTGCCACGCAAAGAACTTAAAACTGTGACGTCACGCGGACGAGAGGAGTCTCTTTGCGGTTGTCCAAGGATCTTATCAGGCTTGAATCGGTGTCTTCCCCTTACTCATTGCAACAGTAATTATTACAACATGCACATTTACATTACATAACAATACTCCCTCTACTAAAATTTGCAGAATAAAAACAAAGATCCTAAACTAATACTTAAACTAAGATATTAATATTACCCCAATGACATACAATATACCGTCTGTGAAAACTCTATACATTCAATTTTAAAACAAAATAAACAAAATTCATTAGTTGACTCTCTGCAATAATTAATCCACAAAGGGAAAACAATCATTTCTTAACTTTTACTTTTAAAAGTGGTGTTCAGGGAGTTAGCATATTTCACATGCACCACACACAGAGTTTTCAAAAGTTCTTTCTAATTCTCAGATGAATGTTTGAAACTAAAAGATTTCATGAAGGCTCTATTCTGCTTTTAACATCATTCCTGCTTCCGCCATCAATGGTAATTTTGCTTTCCAAGTAGCAGAATTCACTTATATCTCCTATTGCATTCCATTCTATTTTTATATTTAATTTACTGCCATTGGTATCACTTCTGCTACTTTTCTTCACCTTTGTCTTGCTTTGGTTTATATTCTGCCCAAAATCTTCCTTCGGTATTTTGTTCAAGCCTTAGAGTAACATCTTAATATGCTCAGCCTCTTCTGCTAACAGGATAATGTCATCTGCAAATCGTAGTATACTGATTTTTTCTCCTTGACACATACTCAGAATCATCTCCTTAACTTGAGGTCCTCCAACTGCAAGAGCATTTGCGAAAACCAGTGTGAATGGATTCATTCTGGGTTGGAGTGTTGCTTGTGTTAATGTCATATATAATCGTTCAGATCATGAGTATGAAGATGATGGTGAACATTAAATTTCGTTCAACGAGTTCAGCAATATATTTTTTTTTTTTTTTTTTTTTTACTATTTCATAAATCTGCACATTTAATTATTAGTTCTCCAAATTATTTCGTCATTTTCCAGATTTATTTCTGTAAGTTCATACATAATTCCAAGAGCAGAAAATCTCAACGCACTGTTCCACTGTCAAGCTGAGCTCTGCACACAGATACTGAATGTTTCGATGCATATCTCGCCAACTTTTTATCACAAAAAACCTGGCAAATGTACCATTCTTACGCTGAAAATGCGTTTAACTACTTTGATAATAGGCCTTGACGTTATAACTTTGGTAGTTTTCAGCCGACTTGAGTTAATTATAAAATAAGTAATGTTTCGTACCTGATTCATTATAAAATGTGAGTTTGTTTTTCCTTTTATGTAATAATTACGTCCAAAACTACACGTTAATTCAATGGTATAAAGTATAAGTTTATAATATTATCAACAAATGTAGTCACTCACTGAAATACCACGCGTTCTCGGTGCACGCGCCACGTTATTAGCAAAACGCGCGATACACTTTGTTGGCTGCTTGTCGAGTCGGCACTGCTATAGTATTTCAGAAAATTAGCTTCGATTCTTTTATCGTAGGCGATAAACTCGTCCTATTGAGGTGTCCGACCAGGCATTTCACTAGCCAGCACCCTGTTATTAAAAACACGTCTAGAGACGGCCACACACGATGGCTCCACCCGTCCAAATGAAGCAATGCCACTCCATTATCGTGTCGTCTGTGGGGAAACTGATGTTGGGGCAAGTCCACTCGAGCAGTCGAGTAAGTCACATCTGTTTTCCTAAAGCGAGAGTATAGTATAGTTCGCAGTGAGGCTTCGTAAACACCGTTTTCCTCCTCAAGTACATATAACGCGTTCCGGTTAACATCGGTATACTTCTCTTCCAGTCTATATCAGCAATTAACCAAGCGAGAAACAAAGCTCTCTCTCTCTTGGATAAAAGTGCAAGCCACGAAATGGAAGGGCCTCCAGTCTACGACACAGGCCGGACTATAGGAACAGCTGTTTAAACAGTTTACACCAGTGAAGCTCTGTCAACACCCATCAACAATTACAGTTCAACAGGCGAGCTGGCCATTCCAGCAGACAAGCCACCCATACTAAATACCAGGACCATTTCCCTCCATTACCACCGGCCTCATCAACAAAACAGCAACAGGTCATGCAGCGTCAGCAAGCAGCAAAGAATCGCCCACGCACGCCGCCAGAATCAGATACATCCGTGCAATTAGACACGTCCTCGAACAAGAAGGCGAGACAAGAGGGACAAGAGATGACTTAGAACTCATCAGAATGGAGACTTCAACAGAAAACCAGTAACCAAAATCAGCCTCGGTACCAAAAGGTGAGCAGCAACCGTATGCATGTTAAGAACAACAACAGTAGGAACAACAGATTTTGTACTACGGATAATGGTCCTTACTTAGTGGTAGTAGAAAGCATGGACAGGAACGTAGGCAAGTGGCACCCCATGTATATGGGAAAGTTCCTATTCCAGAAGGATAATCATCTAAAACATCAAATAGTAAACTTCACGTACACTGGTCGCAACAGAGTGAAAGTAGAGTGCAAACCCGGTGAAGCAGCAAATCAACTTGTTGCGCTAGAATCTCTAAAAGAAATCGGTTTAGAGGCTTAAATTCTAAACTCTATGATAATAAGACTAGGTGTGATCAGAAACGAGGACATCAGTTTAAGTATAAAGGAATATCTGAAGCTATGGAATCTAAGTTCCAAGTGCTAAATGTTAAGCGTTTTTCTAAAAAATTCCTTATCAAAGGGGAGAGAGTTTCTAGAGATTACCAGTCTACCTACTTTCATTCAAATCACAACTTCTCCCTGAATTCGTATATTTCTATGGATTGCGATGTAAAGTTGAACCCTACGTCCCCCCACTGATTAATTGTTATCAATGTTTATGGTTCAATTATGTTAGAGCCCAATGCCGCAGCAAACAAAAGTGCAGCAAATGTTCAGGTCCCCATGACCTCAACCAATTACGCTGTCAAGAAAATCCATGTTGCCTATTCTGTGGAGGGAGTCATCTCTCCACAGACAAAAACTGCCCAGAACACCAGAAACGACGGGCAGAAAAAGCCAATAGAATATATCCCTCCCATCCCAATCAATCAGAAAAAAATGGTCCAAAGTTACGCACAAATCACCGCTGAACCCCCAAACAACAACAACTCCCAAACAATGTCAGCAGAATCTACTCAACTTGACTCACCCATCTACTCCCAACAAACTAACTTCTCTCCAAATCGATACGTCTGGTCCAAAAGGTCCCAAGTCCTTCAAGAACTCAAAATTCACCAAGGAAACCCATACAAGTATTTAGGAAATCTTTTATACACCAATAATGGCCCAACATCTCCAAACATCTCAATCCATCAAATACCCCTAGCGCCAACAAATCAGTGGGGAACCTCGCAAACTACAAACTATCCAGGGGCAGATACTGTTAATGTAAATAATATACAGCCCATTACAGCCTAACAGCCTTATTTACCTTACCCTCCCATTGAGATGCTACTCCCCCCCCCCACAAAGGTAGTTCAGTAGAAAAAATATTTAATCTCATAATGCTCGTGATCGATGAAGCCAAGTGCTCAACAGAGAATTCGATCAATCCATCTATGGTACTAGATAAGGAAGTGCTAAACCTCGACCCATCTCCAAATGCATATGAAAAATTTATTGAAATAGTTAAAGCCATCTCACGGAAACATATTCCTCGAGGCTGTAGAACAACTTATGTCGCTGGACTGGATAATGACTCCAAGTTTCTTCTTGAGAGATACGGGCACCTTTACGAAGAAGATCCTTTTTCTGAAGAAAACATACAGACAGGTGAAGATCTCCTACGCGCTGTGTCTACTGCTAGAAGAGATAAATGGTGCAATTTAATGTCAGATTTAAACATGAAACAGAATAGTCGTAAGGCTTGGAAATTACTGAAAAACCTCAATAGTGATCCAAGTAGCAATCCACCTAGTCTCCTTAAAATTAGTCCAAATCAAATAGCACACCAACTGCTACTGAATGGAAAGACTAGAAGAAGACCTGAAAAAAGAAAGTTCCAAAGGCACTCTGACGAGCAAGACCATCTTGGGAATCCATTCACACTGATAGAACTGGAAGCCGCCTTGCAGTCTTTGAAGATTAACAAAGCTGCAGGCTTAGATGACCTGAGAACAGAGCAAATTAAAATGTTTGGCCCAGCCACAAAGCAGTGGATCTTGAATTTAATGAATGCCTGCACCTTCAACTTATAGATCCCCAAGATCTGGCGGAAAGCCAAAGTTGTGGCACTGCTAAAGCCTGGAAAGGAACCAACAGATCCAAAAAACTTCCGACCAGTTTCACTCCTTTGTCATTTACACAAAGTCTTGGAGAGATTGATCCTCAATCGTATCTCAGAGTGCATTGACAAAATGCTTATAAAGGAACAGGCTGGATTTCGACCTGGTAGGTCATGCTGTGGCCAAATTCTTAACCTCACACAGTATATAGAGGATGGGTATGAAAGAGGACAGGTTACAGGTGTGGCATTAATCGATCTCATAGCGGCGTATGATACAGTCAACCACAAAATTTTGATAAGTAAGGTACATTCCATAACAAAAGACTACCATCTAACACAAGTCATCCAGTGTTTACTACAAAACAGAAGGTTTTACGTCACCCTCCACAATAAGAAGTGTCGATGGAGAACTCAGAAGAATGGCCTCCCTCAGGGTAGTGTGCTGGCCCCGCTCTTGTACAACATATATAAAAATGATCTACCAATTATTCCTGGAACAAGAGCATTCATTTATGCTGATGACACAGCAGTTGCAGCTCAAGGCATAACCTTTGAGGTGGTGGAGGTGAAGCTGACAACAGCTCTTGAAGATATGGCCAAGTATTATGATGCTAATCACTTGAAGCCCAACCCTGTAAAAACACAGGTCTGTGCATTCCATCTGAGAAACAGAGAAGCCAGAAGGAAGTTGAACATCAACTTGAGGGGGCAACAACTACTACACTGCGATACACCTAAATATCTAGGAGTTAAGCTTGATCGATCTCTCACATTCAAACCCATTGTGAGGATCTGAACTTAAAGTATCTGCCCGGAACAACATCATCCGGAAACTTACAAGTACCTCCTGGGGAGCACATCCAAATGTGTTTCGTACATCTGCCCTGTCACTTAGTTTCTCTGCAGCAGAATACTCAGCACCAGTTTGGCAAAACTCTGCACATGCTAAGCAGGTTGATATAGCATTGAATGATACTGGTCGCATTGTAACAGGTTGCCTAAAACCAACTCCTATTAGTAAAATATACCAAATCATGGGTATAGCACCACCTGATATTCGTAGGAAAACAGCTGCAGAGAGGGAGAAGAGGAAACAATAAACAGACCCCAGACACCCTTTGTTTGGACACGAACCTCAACCCACAAGGCTGAAGTCAAGGAAGAGCTTCGTACAATCAACTACAGCCATAACATCTTCTACTGGAGCACGCCGTCTAGAACTATGGCGAAATTCGTTGCCTGAAGAACAGTGGAGGAACATCAAAGAGGCACAGGCTGCGGGATTTAATCAGCCATATGCTATATGGAAGGCTCTAAACAGATTAAGAACTGAAGTGTCCCGATGTAAATATAATATTAAAAAATGGGGGTACACTAATGACAACGATCTATGTGAATGTGGTGAGCTTCAGAACCCACAACATCTTCTGATATGCAGGAATCTCTCTGAAACCTGCAATATCGAAGACCTTTACAGGGCAAACGAGAAGGCCATCAAGATTGCGGAATTCTGGTCACATTCTATATAATTGTGTTTATAGTCTAATATTAATTAATTAATGTTATTTGTTTTTTCAACTTGTTAAGTCCTGGACACGAGAAATAAATAAAGTACTAGAAAGGTTAATAAATATACTCCAACAAGACGGCTGAATTTAAAATATTACAATGGAACACTAGATCAATCCGTGCAAACCTAAAATCCTTCCAACGGGAATTAAGCTGCTGCCATAATTGAAGAAACCTTGCTCAAACCCGAGATCTCCCTCCATTTCCAAGGCTACCATATATTACGAAATGACAGAAATGACGGAAAAGGCGGAATTGCTATACTTATACAAACTAGGATCCCCTTCACAGCCACAAATATCGATCACACGCGCATTGTATCCTTTCAAGCAATCGCGGTCAGAATAAGAATCAGAAACAGGAAAGTAACCATTGCATCAGTCTACTGCCCCCCCCAAAAAAAAAATAAAAAAATAAAAAAAAAAATCGGAATCGGGGAGCGACGAGCTCTAACTCAACAAATGGAGGAGCCATATCTTATATGTGGAGACTTTAACGCTCACCATACAAGCTGGGGATGCGAAATTAACGATACATTCGGAGAATTAATAGTAGAAATAATAGACGAATTCCGTATATTCGTTCTTAATGACGGCTCCCCTACCTTAATTCCAAAATCGGGCTTCCGAAAAACTGACATTAACATAACCCTTTGCTCTTCTTCCGTCGCGTCGGAATTTCTATGGCATAACTTCCAACAACCTTGGGGCTCGGACCATTACCCCATCATTATTTCTAATAAACAGAGTATTAATCCGCAATATTCTAAACCCACCAGAAGATGGAACATAAAAAACGCAAACTGGGGCACATACGAACAGTTCATAGAGGCAAATATAGAACTACCACCAGTACCAAGAACTACTAAAAATCATAAACGAAGCAGCAGTTAAATCCTTTCCTCGATGTAAGCCCGTAGATAAGGCATAAAGAACCAAGGTGCCATTGTGGGACGAATATTGCTAAAGATCAATGGCCAAAATAAAATTAGCCCTAACCAGTTAGAAACAATCAACCACCTGGGAAAATTTTATAAAGTACAAAAAGAGCGATGCAGAAACCAAAACACTACTGAAAAAAAAAGACAGTTCGAAGGAATACTGTAACAATCTAAACAACAAAGTTCCTTTAAGTTTAGTATGTAATATGATCAACAGATTCAGGAAAAAATCGGTAGGAACAAAATCCTTAACAAATTGGTAAGAAGAAATTGCCAACAATCTTGCTCCTCCAACAGTCCAGCCAGGAAATCCAACCAATATCCTCAAGGAAAGGAATATTCACAATATCTTAGTAAAAAAGTTCAACATGAGAGAACTGGAAACGGCTATTAAATCGTCTACAAACAACGCTCCAGGAATAGACAAAATCACCTATCCTATGTTACACCACTTCCCCTTCAAAGCTAAGGAAATTTTACTGAAACTATTCTCGAACATATAGTTTAAAAGTGAGTTTCCGAAAGATTGTACGACCCAAATAATTATACCAGTGCTCAAATCAGGGAAAAAATAATAACAGTGCTAGTTCATATCGCCCCAAAGCCTTATCCTCGTGCATCGCCAAAACTTTCGAACGTATTATTAAAATGAAGTTAGAAGGGTGGCTAGAGCACCATCATATGTTACCTAGTACGCAATTCCGATTCAGAAAGGGGAAAAGTACAAACGATAACGATAGCATACTCTCACTAGACATAGAAAAAACTTTCATACAGCTCTATTCTTGTACATAACGGGTGCATACGACAATGTCCAGATACCAATATTAATTGATAAACTCAGAACCCTACATCTCCCGGTGATATATGTGCTTGGTATTTATAATCTTCTCTGCTGCAGGACTGTATATTTCCGCCAACGAGACAACTCCTTCTATGGACATCGCATCGTTACAAAAGGCATCCCGCAAGGAGCAATACTATTCACCATTTACATAGCCGACATTGAAAACATATTTAGCCTGATTATAAAGACACTAAAATTCGCAGACGACAACTGCATCTACACCTCATCCTCCTCCCAGGGCTTAAACTTTTGGAGAGTTAAATAAGCTGCCTTAAAGTTACACGAATGGGCTTTCCAACTGGGGCTAACAATAACACAAACGAAATCAGCAATTGTAATCTTCTCTCGAAAACAAATAACATTCCTTGAGATGGAGAGTTTCAGTTTTCCGGTACAGACATCAGTTAAACATATGGGTCTACAGACAGACAGCAAATTAAGATGGAAACGACATATCGATCAGATTCTAGCCAAAACGAATCACCACTTGAACTTGCTAAGATCAATATCTCACGTCTGGTGGGGAGCTGACCCTGCCATCATGCTAAAAATTTACAGAGCACTCATCCGGCCAATGTTCGATTATGGAAGTCAATGTTACGGAAATGCTACTAAGTACTTACCTCGCAAACTGGACACTCAGCAATACAGGGCCATCAGAATATGTTTAGGAACAATGACCTCTACTCCAACGAATGCCATGCTGGTGGAAGCGAAAGAAAAGTCTCTGGACTTACGCCGCAAACTACTAACTTCGGTGTATCTAACAAGGCGAGCAGCTATCATAAGTCACCCGGTGTTAGAGAGGGTCATAAAATATACAACAATGATGGAGAGAAGAAATATTTCCATCGGTTCTAAAACTCCCTTGCTGACCCTAAGCTACTTAAAAATAAAAAAACATGATTCCCCTAGTTATTAATGCTGATAATTTACCGCAATTTACTATGCAATATGATGTTATAAAATTTAAACCCAACATACATTACCTGCCGGATTGGATTATCACAAGTGGTTCGGTAAAAGTTTTAGGGGAAAGGTACTTAACTCTAACTTGGCTAAATTTTACCCAAATTTTAACCGACATAATCTTCAAAAGAAGTCGGATACGCCTATTTCTGCCCTAACTCAATTAAAAAAAAAAAAAAAAAACTTCCAACTTCAGTAATTTCTCTCTTGGGAACACAGAGATAGGAGGTATACGAGGTGCTAGCCCGATTCCTACACCAAGCCAATATAAAAATTTAACAGCCAAATATGCAGAAATCCGCACTACCAAATCGTGATAAAGATAGTAAGGTAAGCTTAAGTTAAACTTAACTTGTTCCACAACCCGAAGGTTGGTTGGATCCTCCCGAAGGAGGCATACTAAGCCATTGTGTCAGAGGTAGGACGGCCAGTTCCCTTCCTCTGGGACCTGCAGTTTAACGTGGAATCCGAACCACGGAGCGTCCTGGCATAGCTCATATGATTAAACACAACTCTCAAAATTCCTGCGCCTGCCGGGATTCGTGCCCGGGGCAGGAGCAGCGAACGTTTTGAAAGCAAGCGCCTTAGCCAAGTTTTTTTTAAGTTTTACTATTATAAAATAAGGGCTAAATAAAATTCATAAGGCACCAAATATTAAACTGGCAATTTCACCAGACGAGCCATCAATAACTTACCCACATCGATTATTACAGAAATAAATTTTATTTATTTAAAGCTGGCTATAGTCTCCATCATGTCGATAACAAATGAAAAAAGCACTATAATTAATATTTATCAATCTGTAATCTAAGATAAAATAATACAAAAGGAAGACATGTAAGATGTAAGAAAGATGTTATATGTAACAAAAATACCAAACAATTGTAAGAGTAGAACATAGCCCAAAAACGTAAAATGTAGGATTCTTGAAGGAAAAATACGTAAATATCAGCTGGTCAAATTGGCGCAAGCCACCGACCATTAAATAAATTTTAAAAAAACCTGATTTTGGTGATGTGGACTGACAGGATTATTTGGATATCCCATCAGTTTCGTTCATGATGCCATCAAGCCAATTGACTGTGTGCGAGGAAATCGAGGTGGAGCGACATCAAGCGGGCTCGTAGAGAAACCGCCGTCCAATCAATTGTCATTCTGCCGCCGACCACTGAGGAGCCAACAATAGTGTCTTGAGTGGACCACACATTATTTTACTATTTCTTTTTTTATTTGAATCTGGACTTATCGACATTTCGCGTGCCTTTGACTCCGTGTGGCATCCGGGGCTTCTGCTCAAGCTCTACGAACAGGTTATCCCGGGGCCATACGTAAAGCTACTAAAATCCTACCTCACCGGCCGGACCTTCAACGTAAAGGTGGACAAAGCTCACTCCTCTACCAGGAACATCGAGGCAGGGGTGCCGCAGGGCACTGTGCTTGGGCCCATGCTATACTCTCTTTACACTGCCGACGTTCCGACTAGCAACGGTGTTCTGACAGCTACTTACGCCGACGACACTGCGTACTTAGCCTCCAGCCACAGTAGAGCACTGGGCACCCGACGGCTGCAGGAAGTCCTACAAGTAACAGAGGCCTGGGCTAGGAGGTGGCTTATTGATATAAACCCCACCAAGACCCAAGCCATCATATTAACCAAACGACTTGGTGCCCGCCAACCTACTCATCCTGACCCAACACTTCGCCTACATGGCAGAGAAATTCCATGGTCCATCACGGCACACCACCTGGGGGTGACTCTAGACAAGAGACTGAACTGGTGTAGCCACATCAACGAAGTCCGTCGGAGAGCAAGCACCAGGCTCCACAGTCTTTACTCCATATTAAATAAGGATAGCAAGCTAGCCCCTTCAACAGGAGTCAAGATCTATACATCGCTCATACGCCCAATTATGGAGTATGCATGTCCTGTGTGGGCATACGCCAACGACAGGCAACTCAGAAAACTCCAGATTATTAAAAATAGAGCCCTAAAGAGAGCCCTACACCTCCCATGTCGGTTCCCCACGGATGCACTCCACGAGGCCGCCGGCATACCTAAACTGAAGGAAAGATTCCGCCAGCTGGCTGAAATTTTTTACAACAGCACCAGGCAATGCAACAACCCTGCGGTCAACTCGCTTGGAAGCTATGACAACGGCTTTGACAGGCATAGAAGACCGCTCAGTATATTAGCAAACTGAAACCCATCAAGCAGACACACCGAAAGTTAATAGTATTGTAACCCCTTCGTGATGTTGGAGGCAGTGTCTACGGACAAATACTCCACCCTCCACCTGCCTGAAACCTAAGGCAGTGACGGTGCCATGTGTGTGTGTGTGGCGTAGGAATATTTGTTTTGCTACTAGTTAAATATTATTTTGAATGTAGAATTGGAAATAATACAGCTTTTAATACTATTAAGTAACAATTAGGACGATATTATTTTTATTTTCCTTTTTTTATACAGAAAAAAAATGATATCCTCTCAACATGACTGTGCTGGAGATTACCGTTTTGAGAAGTATAAAGACTTACCACGCCTGTAGCAGATCTCTAATACTTACTATCATGGCAAAATAAAAAGAAATATGGCAATAGGTTAATTGAAAGTATTGTTTAAAATTAAAGACATTAATGCAAATACAGAAACCATGTTTAAAAAAATTCTTTCCGGCCTTGTTTTAAAAAAGAATGTTGTAAAATAAGATCAACTATAAATGAGCCCACTTGTTTAAATATGTTGTTTTACAACATGTCACGTACCAGTCACTATTTTTGGCCTGCTAAACTAATTAAATTTAATAAATCAGCTTTATAATATTTTTTTTAGGATTTCTATTGGATTACGTAATATCACAGGGCTTATTTTTCATCATTTCGCTCTTTTTTGGAAGTTTATTTAAATCTCAGCATTTGTATTCAGTATTCTATAAGTTTCAATATCCTTTATAATTAATTTAGTAGTTGACATAAACAGATTGTTGTATAGCAAATGGACAACTTTTTGTTGTTTGCTATTCCTGGTTTCTCATAGTTGTGGCTGACTGGAGTGATGGAATGATGGTGTATGTGCTACGCTTTTTGATGTCATCTGAATGGATGTGATCCATATGGATGGCATCCAAATGAAGCGATTGTGTATGGCCAACTTAGGGTCGCTTAGTTGTGTCACCGCATTGGGCAGGCTTGAAGAAAGGTCTGTGCCTTTGAATGCATTACAAGTTTAAAGTGGAATCCAAACCAGGGACAGTCCTGGTGTAACTCATATGAATAATCCAAAGCCCGTAAAAATTCTTGGTCCCACGGGGATGCAGACTCGTGAGATTTAAGGCAAGCACCTAATCCACCGACCCCTTAAAGTCTGACAGTGCAATTATAACAGCCATTTCATAGTGCGTACAATTTTTACAACTGGCTGACATGTGCTTAACACAGGAAATAATGCCAACAAATAACGGAAACATGAGAAAGGAAATTATTTGCTTATTCCCAGCACAATTTGGTTGCAAAATACAAACATAAGTCTTAAATATTAGATGCTATGCCTATTAGTTTACAGTAATACACATTCCCCGAATACAGGTTGCATAAACTTACATCTGCATCATATTTGGTGATACCTCTTCTACTCAATTCTTGTGGCATTTAAATGTTTCGCGAGTCACGGACGTACACTGGTGCACTACTTCTCGACTTGGTCTGTCTCCGCCCACGTCTCGGCTTTGCTTAGTGCTGTCATTACAGCTGGGACAAGATGGACGATAAGGAACTGGAAGAAATTCGGTCTTTTCAACGAATGACCCCAACATTTGCATCGGAATTGTTTGGTGGAGATACGAACACGTGTCTTCGAGAATGTCAGTCGCAGGCGTAGCAGTTCAACCACCGGGCTGGAAGATGCATATCGGAGACCAGATTCTACGCATAGTCAGTGTGTTTCCTGCCTGCGCTTCCAATACAGACAAACTATGGCCTTGGTTCCGCCAATCAGGTTGTTCGCATTTTAACAAATTGCGACGTGCGAATCTCGCTTACGTTCGTTCCTCAATAAACGTGGACCGAAACTGGTACTATTTTTATGATACTGAACTCTTCAACTATTTAAAAAAAAAAAAAAAAGGTAGCCGTAAAATTAAGAGTAATTTCGTAACTAAGCTTAGGTTACTAAAACAGGAATCATCATGCTTCCAGTTTTTTACTCCTTACATTATTTGAATAGTATAAATATAGGACGAGAAATGCAATAAGTAAAAATTATGATGTGTGCCTACGTGAATAGCCAGTGACCTGGTGGCCATTTGGAGTGACGCTTGGTCATTGCTTCCCTAACCCTCGTCACCTGTCGACCAGTGAAAGCTTCAATAGGAATGTCGCCCTAAGAGTGGAACATTTATGTGCCTCCAGCAATCACCGTGGATAATTATGTTTTCAGAGAGGTGAGTGAGACCCTCACATAGCAAATGGTCTAATTTAAAGTTACTATTTTGTTTAAATTATGGTTTTCATGTTTGGATGTATCGAAAGTAACCTCGAGATGCCCAACCTTCAGTTCAGCTGGGAGATCCCAACCAGTGACGCCACCACCTTCGAGCTGGTTCTGTCAAGCCGCGAGCACAGTCATCTCGCAGTGAAGATTCTACCAGAGGCAGTAGTAGAGTGGCCGGAGGAAATTCTGTTTCCGACTCCTCTTGCCAGTGAATTCCACTGGGAGCAATACGTCGACCTCATAAACAGAAGATTCAAAACATTCTGTTTCGACAAGACAGGTGGTCGCAATTTCCTTAACACGCCGATCAGAAAGTCACCACAGACATCACCAACAGTTGACTTAGTAGTAGGCCCTGTACCACCTATCTTCGCCCGCTACTCCAAGAACTACTGCAATATGCTGGGGTATCTGCAGCGCAGAATGGAGAAGCCTACATTCTGCTGGCGGGAAGAACAAGGAGTTAAGAAAGTCATTGAGGCAGCTATCAAGATCCTGCAGAAATTTAACACTGAATATCACATCATGCTTCCCGGTGGAGAGGATACCGTCCTTACGCAGCTGATGGCTGAGAAACACGACGCTCCTACGCAGCTGACAGCCAGGACTCACACCAAGCTTCCCGGTGGAGCTACAAACAATGCCACCACGCAGACTACTGCAGCAATGACGCACTCACGCAATCCGGTCCAGTGCTTCAGGTGCCAGAATTTCTGGCATTACACCAAGGAATGCACTGAACCGGCCAGGTGCGTTCGCTGTGGAGGTGGACATATCGTCGCAGAATGCAACCAGCGTCGCGAGAACGCCGTTTGTTGTAACAGCGGCTCCTCACACGTTGCTTCTTTCCGTGGTTGCCGAGCTTGGAAGCAGCACTCCAGCAGGAAGTTACCGCACCGGAATCGTGGGTCACACTCGCAGCCCTCAACAAGGCGTCAAGAGGGCGGGTCCTGCCCTACCGCGACCAGACGGCCTGTGGAGCGCCGAAAGCGTCATTACAACACACAGTGAAGACCGCAAGAGAGCAGGGCCACCCCAGAAAAGACAACTAGACATCACACTGCTAAAACCAGAAGGCGTCCACCAGAGAAACAAGAGAGGCGAAGAACAGCAGAGGAGAATGCAACGGCGACGAAGTCAGAAAAACATGCGTCTGCACCCAACATGCTACTGGTCCAAGGGAAGATAGACTAGACTCTCTGATCGCCCTTCTTACGAAACTTGTAAACCATCTGACATCAAAAGAAGATGCGATTACTTCCCCGATGCAGTCTTAACTGCACTACATACAAAGCAGCGGACTACTTCTGAGGAAGATGGCCGTGGCGGCATCTCATTGACAGCCAACGAGATGATAAACCAACAGAGAAGAAAGGTCCAATCGTAATGAAGTTGGAGTAAATGTCTAACGACAATACACTCCACTATACTCAGCTCAACGGAGCAGTACTTGCATGTGGCTGCTGCTGCAGAACCAACTTTCGCTGTAGGGTGACATGTGAAGGCAAGTGGCAAGGATCGCAACGGGGACTGATCCATCGACAGCCGTCAGAAACGCATCTCTGATCAGCTGGCAACGGTTGCCAGTAATATTTTATAAGTGTTTCATAAGTTCAACTTGATGGAAGATAGTGAGGGTGTAATTGGCAGCAGATACTTTGAACTAAAATTCAAATGAGCTCTCTCGCCCAGATATCGAATCTGGCGAGGAGACTCCCAGGCAACGAGTCCCAATATGCCTGAGCATTGTATTTAGAATAACACTTTATTCATAAAATCAACGTCGTGCCCTTGTTGTTTCTTTATTTCATTAATTTTGTTCATAAATTGTATATGTCATATTGCTTGCCGAAATTATAGTTTTTTTTTCTTTTTTAACTGCTTAACGTCTCTAACAGTGAGGTCTTTAGAGACGGGAAAGGATGGAGCAAGGAATAGGAAGGAATTTGGCCATGGCCTTTTCAAGGAAGCATCCCGGCATTTGCCTGGAGTGATTTGGGAAACCATGGAAAAAACAAATTTGGATGCCCGGACGGGTATTCGAACCGGCGTCCTCCCGAATGCGAGTCGAGAAGGTTTTCTTTCTGATCAATTTCTTTTTCTTATTGAATTCATGTTCAGATTAACCTTGGTAGTGTCTTTAAGATGTTTGTATTTGTTGTTAAATTGAAACTGAATTGAAATTAATCATATTTGCAAATGCTTACCATACAAAAAAAAGATATATAGGCCCTATATATGTATTGTCAGGTTATGGTAGTATACTTTTTTCTGGGCTGTTATGGTTTCTCAACATTCATAATTTATGAACCCCCCTTTCATTGAAATAAATTTTATTAAAGTTAATCTGATATAATAAAAATAAAATTAATATGTTCCAAAATTGTGGCACCGAGCATGCCACGTTACACTCCTAAACGAGTCAACCTAGAACAAGTATGCGTCACTCTCAGCGAAATGTACAGCCATTCACATTTCCTTAGCTGTGTAAACAAATATTGATCCGCATATTCAGTCGTTTGCTATATCTTCAGGATAAGGTTGGAATATCGACTCTAACTGGAGTAATAAAAAAAATTAAAAGAAGGGAATTATTTTTTTTAAGCTACATATTTTCAAATTTTTTGTGAAACAACTTTTATCCCCTTCAAAATACTCTCCTTTACAACTAATACATTCCACTGTAAGAAACATATTCTGTAGTCATCTTTAGAAATAGCAGACAGCTGCTTCCTCGTTTTTTTTCTTGACCTCTTCAGTGTTGTCAAATCGGTGTCTTTTCTTTCATGCCACTTTTCATGCGTGGAAGTAACAAAATGTCGCACGCAGCCAGGTCAGGCGAGTAAGGTGCGTGGAGCGGCGGAACCACGCCATTTAAACTGCCTAACCGATACAACTGAGTGTGCAGGTGCATTGTCGTGACGGAACAACCAGTCTCCTGTCTGGCACAAATCGGGACGTTTTTGACGAACACTGTTGCGTAATCTTCTTAAAACTTCCAAATAAAGGTTTTTCTGACGGTCTGATGTGGGGGAACAAACTCTGAATAAACTACGCCCTTGCATCAAAAAAGCAAATGAGTAGTAATTTGATGTTTGATCTGACTTGACGACATTTTTTTGGACGGGGTGAAAATGACGTCCCGCATTGGCTTGACTGTTGCTTTGTTTATGGATCGTAACCACAGCACCATGATTAGTTACCAGTTGACAGTAAATCTGGATAAATTTTAAGCTATTGTTTCAAAGCACATGTTTCAGCTCGGCGTTGTTTTTGATTATCAGTCAGAGCCCGAGGAGCACAAGCTCTCATAGTTTTTCAACATTTTCGTCGATTCGGGCAGTTGATTGACATCCAGAATGAGGTTTTGCATCAATCGACAGGTCGCCATTTTTAAACCAAGCAAACCACTCTTACCGTTGAGTTTTTCCCATAGCGTCACCTTTGAAAGCTGTTTTCAACATTAAAACAGTTTCAGCAGCATTTTAAATGAGTAGAAAACAAAATTTCACTTCTGCGCGTTGTTCACTTAAACTTGCCATCATCAAAAACGAAACAATAACAAAACAGCGCTTGCAAAAAACAATATCTGCAGATTAACAGAACAAGTCATTTCGACTACACAGGTGGCACTGAATGGCAATGAGTTGCGATATGAACGCCTAGTGGCAGAAACGCGTACTACACAAGCTCCGCCCACTGCAATGCTGTTCCGGTTATATGTGGGTACCCCCTTGTATATCATTCCGCAGAAAGAATCTTTCATTTTCTGTGTCTCTGAACAATACTGGTAAATTTTTTTGTGAGTGAAACAGGCGGGTGTTGATAGTCGGGTTTATTGCAACTGTCAGCTGGCTGCTGCACGGCTTAACCTGACGCTCTCGCCGAGTTCATAACGCGTGGCAATGCCCCGCGCTTGTTTGACGTGGTTTTTGGCGCGTGAAGTGTTTGAGTTTGACAAATTGCCACCACAGCTCAATTTTTGCTTTTTTTTTTTTTTCAAACAAAAACAAAAAATAAAAATCCGTTACAGGATTGTTATTTACAAATGGAAAACTGCTGTTTGTATAACATTGCACAAGTCCAAATAAATTTACTGCACAATTATTTCGAGTTGCAGGTGCAAACAAGTTTTTTATTTGCTTGCGGGTGCTCGTTAATAAACCGATGACTGGACGGACATATTGGTTGTGCACTTGTCAGCCGACCATGTTTAACAGTGTTACCATAATGCTAAACGTCACGTGTTAAGCATTAACAGCGTCCTCGTTTTCCTAATATTTTATTTATTACACGTATACTGCTTTTCATTATGACAATACATAAGGATTAAATTCCGCCATTTCAAACGCAGGAAAGTAAACATGACCTTGAAATACATAATAAGTTTTATGAAATTTGTTTTCAACAATTCAGTACATTTAGCTGCCTTCTAGAAAACAAACTTAAGCGTGTTCGGCAGCTGAACAATACATTTCCGCAGTTAGCATTATTATTATTAATTTATTTACGATGGAGCTAATGCTGCGGTGGCCATTCCTCTAGTCATCTGACTAACACATTTTATATTATTTTTAAAATTTTCTTTTATGATTGCACTGTTAAATTCCTCCCCCATTCACTTTTCCGATTTGCAAATTTTATTATTAAATTTTTTAAACATTTTTGTTAAATTATTCATCACTTCAGTTAGTAATTTGTTCCAGTCCCTGACACCCTTACCAACAAAAGAATTTTCACTCCCTTATGCATGAAATCGAGCGTCAGCTTGTGGTCATGTTCGTCTTTCCCCTTCCATGCACTATTCCTAGTTCTTTGACCAAGTCCCATTACCAGCATATGCCCTGTTCATTCCCAGCACTCTCTTCACCTTCCTTCTTTCCTCCAATGACTCCTATTACAGCTCCTTTATGATGTGGGTTACTGACTGGGTCCTCCAATAATTTGCACAAACTAATTGTTCTTCTTTGCACACCCTCCAACTCTTGTATTTGATAACCAAAATGTGGATCCCAAACTACGCCACCATATTCAACCAACGATCTGACCAAAGTTTTGTAAACCAATGCGCAGACTTCTCTGGTACTACCTCTCATCACCGTCTGCAGCAAATGAAGGATTTTGTAACCTTTTCCTACCACCTGCCCAATGTGTTCTACCCGGTTGAGTTTGTTATCAAAAGTTATGTCAAGATATTTACACTTCAAGCATTCCACAAGTAATTCTGACCAATATGATGCTAGTTCCTGTCGGTTCTCGACTTTCCGTACTTGGTTTGATTGGTTTGTTTTCTGCCTCTTCAGAGCACGAGTCACCAGATGCCCTGTTCCCTCGTTTACGTAGATATCACGCAAAGTGGCGGACAAGATCGTTCCCAGCCGTAGCAAAACGTCGTACAAACATTTTTCTTTCAATTTTGATGTAATATTATGAACTTAAATTATTAAACCCAATTCTTAATAAAATCAAATATTTCATACTCTAAATTTCATACCCTGTAGCTGAACTTAATTCAGTGATCATATCTCAAATTTTAAGGGTGATTATCATTCACTGCCACAACTACGTACGGGCTTTACTAAAAATGGATGTAATTGCAGATTTGATAACTTTCTTTCAAATATTTCTAAGGTGTCAAAATATATCCCATTTATTATTCTTACACTTTAGACACTAATTTATGACTCATTTTCATTGTGTATAAAACATTTTCAGTTTTTCAAATTATTTGCCATATCTTGACCGTTACTAACATAAAGTGAGATATGAAAAGATTTTATGAGAATGTGTATTAAGTACAAGGTAAAACGGTTGAACCTGTAGAGTTCTCACACTTAACGAAGGAATACATTGCTAACTCAGAAGTAGTGTAACCCCGAGAGACGGTATTAACTGTTCTTCTGCGCAGTTATTGAATCGTACCAGAGATATTATTGACGGCTGTCATTAATAGTACCATCTAAAAAGTTCAGCGCTCGGTTTAAAACAGTGTTGATTTACAGTGAGCATATGAACAAGCAATCGTTGCATGAGGGAAAGATAGAAAAGAGCTTACGTTAGGAATAATAGTAAATAAAATTAGGATGCTTACTGCAGTGGAAGAGTGGCAAATGAAGATGAAGCTCTGGGGGAGAAATTAAATTCATACTCAGATTTCAAAGGTGAGTATGGAATGGCCATTAATGGTGAGGATTTAAATTTACCGGCTGTAAAATAGATAGGAGATGAGATTAAAAACACAAGGGATCAGAGATTTTCAAATTTTTTAATAATAGAGCGCAGAACACTAGGGGCAAAACATGTTGGATATATTCTACATCTACATTCATACTATGCAAATCACAAATATTGTGGGTGGCAGAGGGTGCTAAGCACAAATCCAAAACCCGCCCATTCCAATCCCGAATAGTGCGAGGAAAGAAGGAATACATATAAGTATCAGTACGACATCTTATTTCTCTAATCTTATCCCTCCGGTCATTGCGACCTAAATAGGTTGGCGGAAGAAGTATTTCATTGCACCCTAAATTTAAATTTTTACGAATATTCTCCAATAAATTCGAACGCAAGCTACGTCGTCTGTCTTCCAAACTATCCCAGCCCAATCTATGTATCAATTCTGTGACGCTTTCATAAGGGCTGTAACAAGAAGTCAGAATCTAGCGGCTCTCCTCTGCACCCTCTCAACTGAGTCAATCAGAACCTTGCGATACGGATCCCAAACCCCACAACAGTAATCCAGATGTGGACGCACTAGTGTTTTATACGCTATCTCCTTTGTTTGAGCATTACAATTCCTCAAAATACGACCTATGAATCATAATTTAGAATTAGGCTTGCCTACGACGGAAGTTATGTGCATGTCCCATTTCATGTTGTTTTGTACTATCACCCCCAGATACTTCACGGAATCAACCATGTCAACAGCTGAATTGTTTATTTTGCACTCGTGAACAAACTGATTCTTCTTGTTACTTATCCGCATTGCCTTGCACTTTTTGCAATTAAGTGTAAGCTGCCATTTACGGCACCAATCGAAAATAGCATCCAAATCACGCTGAATTTCTAATCAATCGTCGGAGCACCTTATTTCCCTATAGATAACCGCATCGTCGGCCAACAATCGCAACCAGCATTTGACGTTGTCACCTAGATCGTTTATAAATATTAAGAAAAGAAGTGGACCTATTACACTTCCTTGTGGAACGCCCGAAGTAACATTTATCTTAGAAGAGGCTTCCCCGTCAACAACGACATATTGTGATCGACCAGGAAGAAAATCACGTATCCACTCGCAAATCTGAGCCGAAATACCGTGAGCTCGAATCTTCGCAAAAAGTCGGTTATGTGGCACAGAATCAAAAGCTTTCTGAAAATCCAATAAAACTGAATCAACTTGCGAACCTGCATCGATAACTTTCATTATGTCGTGGGAAAATAGGGCCAATTGTGTTTCACACGATCTCTTCTTCCGAAATCCTTGTTGACATGGTGTAAGTAACTCGTTCTCATCTAGAAACTTCATTATGTTCGAGCATATGACATGTTCCAGAATTCTGCTGCAGACCGATGTTAGAGATATGGGTCGATAATTGCTAGCATCACTCCGATCTCCTTTCTTAAAAAGGAGAATTACCTGGGCTATTTTCCAGCTAGAAGGTATTTTTCTCTATTCTAGTGATTTACGGAATATATCTGACAGAAATGGTTCAATATCCTCAGCGTATTCAGAAAATACTCTTACCGGTATACCATCGGGACCCGGCGCTTTACCCCACTTCAGGAGTTTTAATTGCTTTACAATTCCTACGCTATCAATTTCTATCGGACCCATCTCTAATTCCACACGACGTGGTAAAGTGGGGATGTTTTCCATGTTTTCTCGCGTGAATGAATTTTTGAATTCGGTTAAAATACGGTAGCCTTGTCGCGGCTGTCTTCAACTTCCCGTCCGTCTTTTATTAGAACTGGCTTATTGTTCCCACTACAACTAACTTTTTTTACATACGACCAAAATTTCTTAGGGTTTTCAGTGAGGCTCTTAGAGAGAGAATTTTCACGAAAGTTATTAAATACCTCACGCATCGCATTATTAACACGTCCCCTTATCTCCTCTAACTTATCTAAATCAGCCCGATGCATCGTCCTTTTTGATCATGCATGTATCTTCCTTTGCTTCTAGAGTAACCTTTTAACCTCCCGTGTGTACCATGGGGGATCGTTCTCTTCCCTGATTGTCCGTTTCGGTATATGCAAGTTCATACCTTCCCCAACTATATGTAGGAATCGATATTCCTAATAAAACCGGATGATAACCATGTGTGGTGTCAAGTATTTGAAGGAATAAGTAATAAGGAAGTGGTTATGATGGATATTAAAGTATTCAGTAAATCAGTAGCTTAAATTGAAGGGGGAAATAGGTACAATTATAAATGGCATAGACTTCTAAATTGAAGAGATATTTCGGGGAATGTTTCAGCAAATGGAATGATGGCACAGTTGACGTAGAGTTAAGGTGGGAAGAGTTTAAGGAGTTGGTAAGAAAGTGTGAAGAATTATTTATTCAAAAATAGAAAATAAATAGAAGTACAGAACCTACATACTACAATAGGGGGAGAAGGGAACACATCAGAGTTAAGGGACAGAAGGGTAGTAGGGAATCTGAAACACTATACAAGGAATTAATAATAGCAAAGATGTTTATTAAGATGGGTTTATGAATAGTATTGTTAGCACAGGAGGACCACTGACTGATGCATGTAGAAATTTCTATGGCTTAGTTAGAAAACTGAGAGCAAGAGAGGGCGTCGACATCTTTATATATAAAGATGAATGTTTGTTTGTTTGTTTGTTGGTTTGTTGGTTTGTTTGTTCTTCATACAAATCCACAGTTTTTATCCGTTCTCGATGAAACTTTGCACACTTATCCTTTGAAACAAGGAGAAAAATACTGTCTACATTTGGTTGAAAAATTATCTGTATAAATAACACATTTGTCTTATAACTTCGAAATATGGCGGTAGACAGACACTTTGGATGTGGACGACTCCGTACCGAGTTTCCGCGTAGTGGCCTGGCAGCTCAGTGGCTAAAGCGCTGGCTTACGAACGTCATGGTTTCCGGTTCGAATCTCCGTCGGGGATAAGATTTTTAAAAATTGTTTTTCATCGTAAGAGTCAGGCCTGGGCCGTAGGTTATTCGGATTGAATGTTAAACCTTAGATATTAGAAAGTTAGGGGTGCAATGCGAGGCAAATCGTAGGTATTCTTGCAATGTTTTAGGTGTATACTCTTTTACGTTATAATGATCCCTCAGGTTTTGTTCGCAGTCAGTGTATAAGTGTGAACCACAGTAATATTATTATAATTAGGGATGTAAGTCTCTGTCTTTTTGATACGTTATGACTCCCAATTGCCTATATCGTTGTGATGGAATTTTATAAGGAAATGTGTATGAAGGGCACAGGATATTGTTTGCAGTGTGATTAACAGTTTTAGTCACGAAATTTGAGACCTTATCGAATGGTGACAGAAATATGTTGGCAATTGATTCTCATAACTTGGAAATACGGCGATAGACAGACACGTTGGATATGCACGTCTTCAGACCGTGTTTCCGTGTAGTGAGCTGGAAGCTCAGTGGCTAAAGAGCTTGCTTACGAACGTCGTGGTCTCTGGTTGAAATCTCCGTCGGGGATCAGATTTTTAAAAATTGTTTTTCATCGTATGAGTCAGGCCTGGGTCGTAGGTTATTCGGATTGAATGTTAAACTGTAGATATTAGAAAGTTAGGGGCGCAATGCGAGGCAAATCGTAGGTAGTCTTGCAATGTTGTAGGTGTACACTTTTTTACGTTATAATGATCCCTCAGGTGTTGTTCACAGTCAGTGTGTGAGTGTGAACCACAGTAATATTATTATAAATACGGAAGTAAGTCTCTGTCTTTTTGTTACGTTTTGACGATTAAATGGCTACATCGTTGTGATGTAATTTTATAAGGAAATGTGTATGAAGGGCACAGGATATTTTTTTCCAGTATGATTAACAGTTGTAGTCACGAAATTTTGAGATCTTATCGAATAGTGACAGAAATATGTTGGAAATTAATTCTCTTCAAGAGGCAGGTTCGACGGTAGAATGATATAGCGATAGCTTTCCTGTCATATTATGCCGACTCGACATTGTTTGGGACTAATCCTTCGTTACCAACAGCTTACTATATTTAATTCTGGTAAAAAAATTCTTAATCCACGCGTATGAAGTCGCGGGTACGAGGCTAGTTAAAGATAAAGATGGAGAAGAAGTTAATGAGTATTTAAAAAAGATAGACATTTCAAGTAACTGGTATAGTGATATCTTTATGGACAACGAATGAGAAATGGGAGGGTCTATATCGGTGAAAAAACTTAGAAAAATTAGAAATGAACAAACTAAAAAAAAAAAACTGAGATTCATCCTGTGGATATCATGAAGAAATTAAGAAATTATGGGGCTATAGATATCTGAAAGATAGCCGGATGTGACATTGTACCTTGTCTTGAAATATTATTTAATCTGAACTTGGATACTTGATGCTTACCAGAGGGCAGGAAAAATGAGATAGTAGTACCGCCACAGAAAGACGGGATGACAAAAACAGTCTAAAATTACAGGTCTATCAGTTTGACATGAGTGGTAGATGAATTAATGGAAAGATTGATATGCAATCACATCAGCAATATAGGTGAGGAGCATAAGTGGTTTTCAAGTAGGCAACATGCCTCTAGGCAAGGATATTCATGCGAATCTCAGATATTTCGGATCAAGGCAAGACCATTGTTGTTCATTATTCTAATGAATTACTGGGTTGATGGTTTACTATCAGAAGTTAGGTTGTTTGCAGATTACATAATGGTATATAAATGGATCAAAACGGTAGAGGACTGTAAACGGCTGCTGGGTGATCTGAACAGGATATCTAGTTAGGATGATAATCATGGAATGAGGATAAATTCAAAGAAGAGTCGAATGAAACGTAAATATCTTGGCAAAACATTTGATGACAAGCTCAACTAGGGAGGACACATTGTACAGGTACTAGAAAAAGGTTTCAAATCGTTCACTTGTTTGAGGGAGTGACGCGGGTATGTATTTGAGAAGTAAAGAAATTGGGTTACAAGACTTCAGATCACCGCTTGAAAATGGTAGAGTAGTATGTGAACCGCATTTTGGGTATCAAATACAGGAGTTGGAGGGGTTGCAAAGACGTGCTGCTAGATTTGTCTGTGGAAATCACCGCATAACACAATCTGTAAGGCCGCGTTTACACGATGCGACTTGACTGGAACGACAGTTGGCCGGACCGTCGGTGGTGGGGGTAAGAGAGTGGACTAGCATGTTAGTAATAATTACCTTCACAATTATTGTGGGCTAACCACAGGAATCTGCCTTATCGCCTCATCTGTTCACCATTGATGTAAATGATATACGAACCCCGTCCAACGTTTATATTGCACAATTTGCGGACGACACGGTCATCTATGCAACCGGAGGTAACCACGAAAGAAATATTTCCAATGCCCAAGCAGGCCTAGACGCCTTTAGTCCCTGGTGTCGAGAAAATAAGGTGAAGGTGAACCCTAAAAAATGTGCCGCAGTGTACTTCTCTACTAAACGACCGAACCTACAAAGACAGCTGGAGCTAATGGGGCAGAGGTTACCCTGGGTTACCGAGCACCGGTACCTGGGGATAATGTTAGACCATAAACTACTCTTCCGTCAACATGTCCTCGACAGAAGAAAAAAAGCCCTAGACGTGGTTATGAATCTGACACCAATCTTCATGAGCAACGACTTGAAACTCGAAACAAAAATAAGAATATATAAATCATTTGTCCTACCTCTCATTATATATGGTTGCCAGGTCTGGGGAACTGCATGTAAATCTACCCTGCTACACTTACAAAGAGTACAGAACAGAGGCTTAAGAATGATTAGCCCCGCGAATATCTACACGCCAATAGACCTTCTTCACGAGATCACCAATATGCCTACGATCCATGCAGAAATCTTTCGACAAGCAGAAAAAAATTTCACCAGGCTTGATACCATCCGGCCAGAATTTGACAGATTGGGGTCAGTAGGCACAGTACTCTCAATGGAATGGCACAAATTCAAAGTTCCACTTAGCACAATTGTGACACCGAAATAAAGGATCAACTATCACAAGCGATCCATAGTAAGAACATTGAAGGGTTTCCCATAAAGGCCGTTTATAACGGTCAAAGCCAGGTTTTTCCTTAAAGCGAACCATAGCGAATCCAACACAATCTATTCGAATCAGTAGATAAAGCTACATACAGTAGCGGGGCTACAAAACGCCGTTTAGGCAGCAGAAAAAAAAATTAGGACTCTGCAGTCAGTTCTCTACTCCTACATTGTGATATTGAAAATGGTATGTCCATATTACAGAAAGGAATCAACATCGTAGCTAATTTGTTGATTATAATGTTGAATGATATGAAGAATAATAAATTTAATAGAATAACGTTAAAAGAGTGAATATTAAAAAGAAATGCTTTAAATGCCTCAGCGCCTTTTTAAAAAACTAAAGTTGCAAGTGAAAATATAGAGTTGCATCATTTAAGACTAACTATATCTCAATTTGAAGAGGTATTGTGAAATATTTTTTACGATTCATAAAAAATGACACCGCTATGAAGTTATTTTTTGATAGCAAAGTTTCCAAAATCCTTGTTTTTATAATTTTTATTCTTAAAATTCCATGGAATTTCCTCACTTTCATGCAGTTCTAAAGATTTTAATGCCTCTGCTTCACTCCGCTTACGTGACTTGTTAGTTGTCGCCATCTTGATTGTTGAACTCGCACGCCAAAAGTTGGTCGTGAACCAAGTCTACTGTCCTCAGTCAACTGTCTGTCTTGTACCTGTTAACACGAGTGGACTATCCAGTGCTGCGCGCGCATCAAGACTACACTCGTTCCAGTCAACTCGCATCGTGTAAACGGGGCATAAAGGTGGGTGCACAAAAACGCATGCAGCAGATTGAATGCGGCCGAATCTGTGCGGCGTTTGTTAAAAATATGATTGTTGTCCACATTACAACGAAGGAATGCGTTGTTTGTCATTCTTTCATGTTGGCGGGTTTATGCGGTAAAAATATTTTTATGGCTACCATAAAAAATGGCAGTAGAAAATGACTTAATCATTGCTAGTGCGTCGTACATTATTTTTTATGGATTTGTCTTTGGAAATTACCGTAAAACACACCGATACTATGATAAAACAGCTGGAATGGGATTCATTGGAAGACTCGAGGAGATTGAAGAGCGTCATGGAAGTGCACAAGGTGTATATTTGTGGTGAGGCGTAAAAATATATTGGTATAAGAATTAAAAGTAATGCATGGAGGAGAAAAACTTGATTTCAGGCACAAGGGTATGGGAAGATTTTCTTTTGTAGGTAAAGAGATCAGAGATTGGAATAAGTTACCTGGAGAATTGATGAATAATTTAACAAAAAAGTAGAAACAATTTCAAGTTGAAATTTGTAGAGGGAGAAGTAGGTGGATAAAGGAAAGGAAAAATGGGTGTGTAGGGAAATTTCCACCGGAGCGTGTGCTCCATCGCAATTAAATTTAAATTAAATGAATAAAATACGAAGTCGCAGGAGTTGGTCGTGATCCCAGTCCACTATCCTCAGCCAACTGTCTGTCTTGTACCATCGAGGGTGGTGAATGACTTCTTTGTTTGGAAGTAGAAATTGGTATAGGACAGACTTGACAGACGATATTACAGCTAAAATTAGATATGGCCTTCTTGAAACTTTCTGCAGAATGAAGTCAACCGACTTTGATCGGTCCGATGATTTCAAAACGTCAGTATTTTCTCTATCCCCTGGTACAAATTTGTCCAGCAAAAATAACATGCCTTTAAAAGCAAACCATGTCGATATAAATAATACATCAGCTACAGAGTCTCTTTTAAATCAATTTCCCTGTTTTTGGACGCTCACGTCTTAAGGATTCCAACTGAGATTTCTTTTTCGTTTCTTTTGAGCCCCATTTCATAATCTCACTAATTTCCTTCAAGGCATTATGTTCCCTTATTTTATTTTAATAATCATTATGAACAGGGTTTCATAAACACTGGCGTTATCTTTATAACTCTATTAATTTTAAGGAATCGGGGATAGACAGCTCCATGTTAATTGCAAAACAACAAAAGCGTTCTTCGCCTTGGCATTAGTCGTCTGGGAATGCTTTGGTCCCAGAGTGTGGGAAAGTTCTTGCGCGTTGCGCATCTCCTTCCAGGTGTTATGGTTGTCATTTTTTCAATATCTGTCCTTATGGGATTTGCCAGATCCTGTTGATTTGCATTCTTTGGATATGTTTTACGGTTATCTCTGTCGTTATTGTCCATCCTCTTACTCTGCAAGATCTTGTGGCGCATCGTCCCTCGCCAGTTTAACTGGCCATCTTGTGGTAGCTTTGTGTTCCACATGAGTGCCCAGCTGTTGAATCAGCGGATTAGCGCGTTTGGGGCATTGAAGATAGAGCTTTTTTACTGCAGCTTTGAAGCGTTCTTTGAGAGTTGGTAAGCCGTTTGTCTGGTGGAGCAGTGCTGTTGGACTGTCTATAGGTAGCTTGTAGGCGTACCTTATTGCCCGGTTTTGGACGCGCTGATGTGGTTTGATGTTGGTGGGGGCAGCGTTGCTCCACACCGTGGCAGCATATTCGAGGATAGGCCTAATAGTAGCTGTGTAGAGGGTGATGGCAGTGCGTGGATGAAGAGGCGAGGCCGGATTGAGAATTTGATAGAGTTGTCGCATCCTGTCCATGGCTTTTGTATGTGTGCTCTTGATATGTTCTTTCCAAGTCAGCCTTTTATCTAGGGTGACACCTAAGTAACGAGCAGTGGTGGACCATTTGATGTCTTCACGACGTATCTTGATTTTGTAAAGGGCGGGACCGTTCTTCTGGTGATAATTATAGCCTCGCTCTTAATTGCATTAAACGCCAGACGCCATTTATTTGCCATAATTCAATTTGGTCACATCCTCTTTGGAGCTTGGTCACAGTGTGTGTTGCCCTAATAGTCTTGGTATATAGTATCATCAGCGTAAAATGCGCTCAGGGTCTGGTCTGTTCTAGGTATATCGGCCGTATGGAGATTGCAGAGGACAGGTCCGAGAACGGAACCTTGCGGGACTCCGGCTTTAATTGTCTTAATAGAGAAAGTGCGTCCAGCCAAGTAGTATTTAATGATTCTAACGTGAGACAGGGGAATCCTCTTGCAAAGTAGACCTTGATACCAGACCGAATCAAATACACCGCTTACGTCAAGTAGGACCGCTCCGAAGTATTCCTTCTTCTCAAGGGCACTCTTTGCTTATTCTAGAAGTCTGTGTAGTTGCTGCGGAATTGAATGGTGATTTATGAAGCCGAACTGTTCATTGGGAAGAAGTCTCGAAGAGTTAATATGTTTGTGTAACTGTCTGAGGTAGATTTTTTCAAAGATTTTTGATAGAGTCGGAAGGAGGCTCATCGGTCTATATGATTTTGGCGACCTTTTGTCTTTACCGGGTTTTGGTACTGGAACAATTTCAGCATGCTTCCATATTCCATATTTTTGGAAATTCACCAGTGCTCATGATATTGTTGAAGGCTACTGTGATCTAGGTAATTAATTGTAGCCGAAGATGACGGAGAAGTAGTCCACCTATTTGATCGTGGCCAGTGCCTTTGTTGGTGACGACACGTCGTAGCAGGTTAGTTACTTCTTCTTCAGTGGTGAGTTTGATGGTTTATTCATTGTGCGCTGTAACATTTAGATGGCGTCAAGTTCCTGCTTAACTAGTTCAATGTAAGCATCGTCCCGTGGGTCTTCTATTGGACAAAAGTTTTCTTCGAATGGTTCAGCTAGTGCATCCGCCTTAGTTACTGGTTTAGCAATAATGTTAATTTTGACAGTTAGCAGTGGCATTTTTTGTCTTTTTTGTAGCATACGCTTAGTGGTAGACCAGATTGTCCCGTCTGCAATTGAGAGGGTGGCTACAAGGCCTTCCCATTCGCGCACCCGATGTTTGCTGACCTCAGCCTTGATTTCTCGTTGAAGACGATTGACTGTTCTTTTTGTGACCGGGTCTCTCGTTACTTGCCACTCCCCTGGTTTTTTAGAGTTATGGTGTGACGAATGTTCGGTGGCAGTTGTTTGGATTGCTCTGGCTGAGTCTTAGATGGTGGAATAGCGTGGTTTGCGGCAGCATTTATGAGGTCAGTAAGGGCACATATCGCAGCGCATGGTCGGGCTTCATTAGGGGGGCGGAATATTGGTGATATGTTCAGCTCGGAATTTCTGGTAAGCAACCAAATTTGTGCGCTTCAGATCTCTGTGTTTATTCTTCCGTAGAGTAGCTCCCACCGCTAGGTAGAAGATAACTGGGACATGGTCGGGTGAGAGGGCTGTCTTAGTAGTTACAGCGATGTTGTGCTCTAAACCTTTGGTAATCCCGATGTCCAGTATATCAGCGTAGGCTTTTCCTTTAAAGAGTGTTGGTTCTGTTGGGCCCCAAGCGACTGCGTCATTTCTTTTTATGGTGCGTTGAAGGCGCCGGCCATTGATGTTGGTTAGCCTTGAATTACAAGCTGTATGCTTGGCATTGAGGTCGCCTGCTATCATGAGGTTACCGGCCAGTCTTAAAAGTGAATCCCACTCTTCCTCGTTTACAAGTCCATGAGGAGGTCGGTAGGCAGAGACGAGAATCATTTTTCCCAATGAGGTTTCCATTGAGAATCCCGTGGCTTCTATTGTCGAGAGTGGAGGTAAAGTGATTTGGTGGTTTTTTATGGTGTTTTTAACGTAAATGACTGTACCGCCCCCAGCTGTCTTGACGAATGCGGTCGGAAGCGTTCATTCGCCTACGTCTTGACGTACACAGTGAGTGAACGTTTGCGTTCGCTTGCGTGCGGTCGCCTAGTGGGTACACACCCGAACCGATATGATAAAAAAATCTGGAATGGGATTCATTGGAAGACACGAGGAGGGTGAAGAGAGTCATGGGAGTGTACAAGGCGTATATTTGTGACGAGGCGTGGAAAGATATTGGTGGTAAAAGTAACGCTGGAACGGAAAAGAATACCATGATCACAAGGCGGCACTCGATTTCAGGCTCAAAGGTGTGGGAAGATTCTCTTTTGTAGGTAACCGGTCAGGAACTGGAATAAGTTACTGAGAGAAATGGTGATTGATTTACCAAAAACAGTTGAAACAATTTAAAGTCGAAATTTCTGGATGGTAAAAGTAAGTGGGTACAGGAAAGAGGGTAACATGAGTGTGTAGGGAAATTGCCACCGTAGCGTGCGTTTCATTTCAATTAAATTAAATTAATTAAAAGTTAATTAGATCATTCGCATTTGCTACTGCAATTCCAAAATCTACATTTGATTCGAAAACTCTGCAGACTTCATAGTCAGGCTCGAAGTCAGAATGAACCATCACACTGATTCCCTTCCCATGACTACTTTCAGGTAATAGTACTTAAATGTGTTTACTATTAGACACACTCTGAAAAGTTCCACCATTTATAATACAACAGGGTGAATGATTCAGTTCAACCTGACGGTCTACAGATTTACCATCTAGACCCTCCAATGGTCGAAACACATCAGAAAACCGGCAGACAGACATCATCTCCTACCAGTCTTTCCAATCTCTGCTCTCCCTAATTTTAAGAATAAACTTTTCTGCTCTCAACGCCTCTAAATTCCTTTCCGCATATCTGAGTGGAGTTTAGAAAACACTGCTCCCGATCATTAATTTTGCATGGGTGACAGTTCCGGGTACCACGGAGGCCACAGCCGTTGTCAGCAACAGCGCCACAACCCAGTGGAACCAGCGTCCACAGTCCCGGCACCTCACGCCTTCCTCTACCACTCTCCAGCAATTTCCACACTCACAAGGGACACCTTTGCCCTCGAACGCTCGGAACCACACGAAAACATGCTTAGAATAACAAGCGATCATAATCAAAACAGTGGTGTGTTTCATTTCCACGCAAAAGTTGCATTCTACTACATGTAGCATTTTAATAGAGAGACACAAAGTAACCAGATATCAATACCATGTGAAGGAAATTATACGTAATTGAATGACGTCAGTGTATCGTTACTTTTCAATCAACAGTGCCAAAAATCTCTGCTTAAAGTACTTAATATAGCGCAAGACACGCATATACAGCAGTACCACACACCTGATAGTGCTTATATTAGTCCTCAAAGTGCAGATGCGGGATTTCGATGAAGTGGTTAAAACAAAGTGGAACAGAACAATGTGCACACGTTACTAAAGCCACGTTATCACATTCCAAACCGCTTTCGCATTCACGCAGTCCAATATCAAAAGCCGCACTAATTACATTTTCAAATGATGACGTTGGTATGTCAATGTCATAAACTGGCATTTGCCAAGCATCAGTGGCGGCCTTAGGGGGTGGTGAATAGGGCAATCACCCAGGGCCTCGTTCCTGCAGGGGCCTCGCGCAACAACCCCGAAAAAGTTTATGTTTAAACAAATTATCTTTGGCTATTAGTGATAACAATAAAATAAAGTTAGTTAATCGATACTAAACTATATATTAGTAGGTACCTATTCAAAATTTTCATTTAGATTTTTTCATTGTCACATTCGTTTAATAAGTAATACTAACGGTATCAAAATTAAATAATTTATCACTGAATAATAATATTCTTTATAATTTAACTGTAAAACATAATCGAAAAATTCATTATATTTGAGTCTCGCGTGTTAGAAAACCCATGTGAACGCTCAGTTTCTTAATTTCATGTTTACGATTTACGCTCGGGCCATCCCCGTGTTTCATTTCGTTCGTCAACTCCTGTCACCTTACGCTGGAAGATCGAGCCACACTTGTCCGGCACTGCTCCGCACCGTCACCGCACCGACCCTCTGCCTTCCTGTGTCCCCACTAGTCCCTAGCTCGGCTGTGTGACGAATGTGTTCCAGCTCACCTCACTCTCCTTTAACGTTTTCATTTGGTTGTTTCCCTAAATATGAGTTGGGTTTCACAGCCAGGATTGCCAACCTTACTTAAACTATTTTCTTTATCTGACTCACGTTATCACCTCACGCCGATCTTTTTCTTACAAAAATAGTATCCAAACGCAGTATTAACAAACCACCATTAAAAGTATTTCTGACGCTATACTGGACTGAAAGATTCTCGCGTTTCTGAATGCAATTGCAATGAAATGTCAATCACTTCGCATTTGACGTGTTTGTTTTGTTTGAGGTTACTTTCTATTCTCTCGAAAGTTTTCGTTAATAAATAATGGAAATTTTATATATTTTGTGGTCTCAAAGACCTAGTTACAGATTTTCTTACCAGTTGTGCAATACACCTATCTTACGTCGGTAATCCTACCAGGAATAGGAGACCTACAGTTTAATGTAGAATTCCAACTACGCAACGTCCTAGCATCGAATTAATAAATCAACGCTTTGCCAGAAATAAAGGTAAATTTTAAGTCACAACCAGGGACCTTCCGCACCGCAATCACACGCCGTAACCAGCTGAAATATTGGTCAAATCTAGAAGTAATAAAAAATATGTATTCAAGCATAATAAAATAAATGTAATCTTTTTCTACATAATGTACTTTATTTTTGGTTATCCCAAAACACACTCCAAAAATAGAATTATTCCTATGTCACAGCATCAGATTGATGATGAGACGATTTTTTACGAATGTTTTAGAAAGGCACAATGTTCATATTATGATCATCTGATGAACATGGAAGTGAGGATGAAGAAAAGACTTTTAAAGGCAATCAATTACGCGAATACATCATTTTGGAGTAATAAGTGGAAATTTCCAAACGCTCTCCATATGCTTCTTCACATCCACCAGCCCGAAAACGGACCGTCAGAAAGACCGCTTGCTATTATAAATATTTTAACATTTAGAGGTCATAGAGAGAAATTAATATCCGACTGATATTCTAGTGAGACCAGCGGCAACTTTTTAGATTTAGTAAAGTTAATATCCCGATTTGATCTGATGTTACGACCTCACCTAAAAGAAGTAACAGACAAGACGATTAATGACCACTATCTCCAAAAAAATATTCAAAATGATCTTTTACAATTAATGGCAATATTATTCAATTATTGTACTTGTGATGTTTCTCGTGTTGAGCAACAGTAAATTATTATAAGATTTTTTATACAAATACAGCTGACCTTGAAGAATATTTTATTGGCTTCTTAGCTATCGAAAAAATCATGGCCGAGTTTCATTAATTATATAATAACAGAGCTAGAACAGCTGCAGATGCCAAGGATATGATAATGAAGTCAACATGCGTTGATAAAAAAAGTGGTGTCCACAAACTTGAAATTGATACACCTGTTTATTTGTTACATAGCTGGAATCTTATCCCAAAAGATGCGGCATCGGCTTTCTGCCGGATCGAGTTATAAGTGGGCTATTTTAAAAGCACATGTAAAATACTTTTCGCTAAAACCACTTTCTGAAACTAGATGGGAATGCAGGGTATAATCGGTGAAGGCCTTTAAATAATAACTAAGAGATATATTTGACACTTTGAGGGATTTAGCAGAAAATTCAACAGTTGGTTAGTAAATGCCACTGTATAGAAAATTAAATAATTACCAACGAATTTATAGTTGCTTTCGTGGTATGGTAATGACATTGTTAAAAAGATAAAATACTATAAGAAAAATGTTGCAAAACGAAAAATGCAACTAGATGCGTCTATACAACACTTAGACGCATTTACACATTGGCTTGATAATTATCGGGAAAATGGTTTCCAATGGTCATCCTTAGTAACAGCAAGAGAAACATCTGATGATAATTATATTGACAAAGTTCATAATCGTGAGAACTAAATTTGATTATGAAGGGTAAGATGAAGCTCTGGAATTTTCTACGGAGGAGATTTTCAAAATAAACTATTTGTATTTGCAAGCTGCCAAAGTAGATTATAGGCACTTAAACATAATGCACGTATAACATAAAAAGATAAAAGGAAATTAGTGACAACTTTTGAAGCAATGCAGTAACTTGCAAGTACCTCTAACAGCAGGAGAAACATTTGATATTGATGTGCACGAACACTATGAAGAACTGAATATGTTTATCCGTGTATAAGAAGAAAACAACGTCCATATTGCGGTGATGAGATATATAACAGAAAAAAAAAAAAACATTAACTGAAGTGTACCCCACTATCGAATTAGTCCTGAAAATTATTGCCACCACACCTAACAAGCTTGCGTCCGCATAAAGAAGTTTTTCATGGTTAAAAATTATAAAAACATATTTGAAGGATTCGATGACACAATACCGATTTTCAGCCCTTTCTAATCATTGAATTGAAAATGACGTAGCTCATTCGTTAAATTTTTTTGCTTTAATTAAATATTTTAAGTATTAGGTAAAGTGGCATACTTCATTTTTAAACCCCTCCGTCATTTATCTACTTCAGTTTATACTTAATAATTTGACGTCTTTGTGTTTGTTAACTTTTAATAAATATTCTTATACAATATTTTAAAATTAAAATTTATTTATTTATCACTTTTGCATTTTTTGTCGATCTCCAGAAATACCTACTTCTGGTTCACATACTTTGCACAAATGGCAAGAGCCCCGCAAAGATCTGCAGCCCCGGGCCTCGCAGTGGCTAAGGCCACCGCTGCCAAGCATATTGCCAAATAGGGTTATAAGTAGGACGCCAAGAGCAAAAGGACGCAAACACGTGACCCGGGCGACCGCAACCTCTACAACCGCCAAGCCCGCCGGGTCAAGGACCTAATAGCGACGTACAGGGAAAACAAGTGGACCACCTACTGTAGCCAGCTCGACGAGCAGCGACAAGGCGACCCGCGAAGCTTCTGGAGAGCAGTGGGAAGGCTGACCGGCCACTCCCGAATTAACACATACCCTCTCTGCAATGGGGACCAAATCCTAACCTCCCAAGCTGACAAATGTGAGCTGCTACGCAGACACCTGTCAGGCATCCATCAGCCTCCTGATTCCCCCCGTTTCGACCCCGACTTTAAAATTGAAACTGAAAACCTGTTTCTCTACAACTACCACCTCACCCACCCTCTCCCTATCGCTATAGCCCCAGACAACACCAACGCTCTAACAGCCGAAATATCCGAGCATGAAATAGCCAGGCACACCAAAAGACTCCGCAACACAGCACCAGGACCCAACAATATCCCCAACCTTGCCCTCAAGCACGTGCCACCAGTCTATCACCAGCATCTGGCCAGGCTGTGTAATGCCAGCTACACCATTGGCTACCTGCCCCGTAACTTGAAGCAGGCCCATGTATTACTTTTCCCGAAACCCGGGAAAAACCAAACTAACCCCGATAACTACAGGCCGATCAGCCTGACCTCTTGCTACTCCAAGCTCATGGAGCGCATCATAGTCAGCCGTCTCCACTGCCATCTCAACAACCACGGCCTGCTGCCACCTGAACAAGCCGGTTTCAGACCCGGCCACTCCATCCTGGACCAGCTGCTACGCGTCGCTACCGTCGCCCAGTCAGCTTTCGCCACCAACCGCTCAACGGCCATGGCCTTTATGGACGTGAAGCGTGCTTTTGACACCGTCTGGCTGGATGGACTAAGACGAAAACTAATTGAACTCAATCTACCACATCAGCCTTGTAGATGGCTTAACAATTTCCTACAGGACCGCAGCGCTAGAATCAAGATAGGGAATTCCCTCTCAGACCCCTTTGACATTAATGCAGGAGTACCCCAAGGGTCAGCCCTCTCCCCACTACTGTATATCATATATGTGCGTGATACTCCGCGACCAGACGCGCCCAATGCCGGGCTCGGGTTGTTCGCGGATGACACATCATACTGGGCCACACACACACGATATAATGCCGTTCGCCATTGCAGTACTACAGAGATCGATCACTGCAAATGGCGCATTACACTAAACGCAGACAAGACACAACTCATAGTCTTCAAAAAGCAGCAACTGCCGGAGCGGAAACTGCGCGAACAACGCTTTTTCGTCTCCGACAGACAAGTTAATTTCGGACGCACAGCCAAATATCTCGGCGTTACACTGGATCACAAACTGACATACATTGCCCAGTATGACAAATTAATTAGCGAAACCAACAGAAGACTTTCTACATTGCGCCTGCTCCGAGGACTCCGGACTGGCTACAACCGAAACACACTCCTTATACTAAACAAAACACTTATCCGCACATACATCACATACAGCCATCCCTTCCTATCGGCCGCCAATACATGCTGCGGGCAGCGGGGCGACCTGCCGCCCGCCCACTACTAGAACAAATTCCGCACTTACAGACCCTCCCCAATCCCGAGACTATCACCCTCCTCCGGCTGCACCAAACCTTAACAACATGACTCAGCCGCGGTCAACGCCCGCGGCCGGGCCCGCCGCGTCGTTAGGTGCGTGGCCGACCCGGCCGTGGCCAAACAAGCACTCACACAACAGCTGATACGGTCGCCTGCTGCCGGGGTGACGGGTTTCTGCCCGGTGGGCCGACACCGTTCTCCCACTTTCACGGACCATCTAGCCCCGCACTCCTCGCAAACTAAGAACCTTTTCTTACTTCCGACCAATCTTCTAAGACGCCTTACTGCCTGTGAGGGGTGGAATACAAAGACACATGACCAATAATGTAAACAGACATGACCAACAATGTAAACAGACAATAGCTTGACTCAGACATTAAATGGTGGCAATCTTCCCTAACAACTACCCCTCCTACTTTATAGGGTACCTGTGTTCGCTTGGGGCCGGCACGGCGGGTGGGGGCGCCGGGTGGCCTGCTTGGTGGTCTCTGGCTGTGTCACGCCATCCCCTGGCCTACGGCAAATTCGCTGCAACTGGTCATAGAAATTCAGAACCCATAAATTATAACACGCACGCCAAATTCTTAATAAAGCACGGTGTAGAGGCGCAAATGCCGCCTAAAGCACCCAGTGTCGTCACGGGCATGCCCGCGACGACGCGAACCTCCGATCATCATCATCATCAAAAGAAGCAGGATCCAGGGGAAAAACAATTAGCTGAAAGACCTGAACAGAACCTAGCTAGACAGGGTAGCAAACCAGCAAACACCAAAGCACCACAGAAGGCACCAAAACTCCCAATTCCAGAGAACACATCACAAGTTCTCCAAAAGAAGTCAAACAACGCCAAACAGCCTACCAAAGCAAGAACATCGACCTCTTTCGCAGAGATTACTGACGGAACGACGCAAAAAACTGTACAGTCAAATCCGCTCCAACACGAAGAGACACAAGGCGCTTCCTCACAACACAGTCTAAAAGATCACCAACCCCGTCCCCATCCCACGCAAAATTACGACGGACATACAGTCGGGGACATAATTCGCGAGACCCCTCGCCCTTCGATTATGCTTCGTTCTAGACACGACTTCCTCATGGGACAGGATAACTGCTAGGTGGTTCACTAAATTCATGATAAAATAGACCTCTCATAAAAAATAATCTCGCGCGCGGGAGACGCGCAAACACTCTGAGGCAAAGTTTGGAGTTCTACAGTTAAAATTATCACGAGTATCACGATTTTAATCATAGTAACTACTGAATTAATTAAATCGATTGATATAGAGGAATGATACCGCTTTTTTAGAAATTTTAATAGCCACTCAATAATTTTTTTTTAATAATCACTTGACAATTCGCTAGCAAAAGAAATTACATAATTAATACTAAAACGAATCGATAAATTACTCACGGATAAAAATTTGTAAAACCAATAACAGAATTTAAATCAACATTTATTTTTTATTTTTTTTAATGACATTTGGCAACGAAGGCCATACAGCCAGCTCAATGTGATTTCGTAGTTTTTCAGTGTATAAGTCATCATCCAGTGTATATTGTATTTTCCAATGTATGGACGCCACAGGACGGACAGGACATTCACACAGACACACAACACTTAAACATCCATGCCGGCACGCGGAGCCAGCATTCTAGCCCTACGCCACCGAGGCCGGCTTTGAATGGACTTAGTCACACGTTCTAGCGCTGCAACGTTATCGAACTGTTTGTGACAAGCATATAAATTAGTTATTTCCACAAACAGTAGTTCGGAATAAGAATACCCTAGATTTGTTTTCATCATAACAGATTTATAAGGTAAGTTTAATTTGATCGCAGTAGTTAGAGTTTCTGTGGTAATAACAATAATTAATAACAGTAAATCCGTCGGCAATGTGAATAAGCGGTTTCCGAGTTTAAAGCTGAAAGAATGAAAGTGGGAAATCTTTCATATCTTCCTTCGTTTCTCCCTAGCCCTGATACTTCTTGCCTTCCAAACCGGATGGATTATGGGCAACAATTTTGCCTGGCATTCAGCAGAACGCGGATTCAAGCTCCGTAGGACATCCAATTTCAGTTTGCCATGGTTTCCGCAAATCTCTACAGCCAAACACCGAAAAAGTTTCATAACAAGCAATGGCTAAAATTATTTCCCGATTCTTCTTTCCAATACTCTCAGGATTCAAATCACATTGGCGTCGAAAGAGAACACGAAGAAGATTAACAAGCATAACCCAATGTGGAGGGTTATTGCTAACACATGAGGTGGCTTCCGGGAGGACGTGGGTTCGAATCCCCGTCCGGTCATTCATATTTGGGTTTTCGATGGTTTAGCCAAAATCACTACAGGCGAATGCCTATGTGATCCCGTCAATAAATACCACGGCCGAATTACTTCCCGTTGCTTACCCCCGAGTCCTTACCGGATCTAACCACCCCGACGTCGACAAGGTATAAATCCATAAGCAATACAAAGCTTAAAAATGTCGCCAAAATACTGTAAGTTACGAAGCTTAAAGACAAAAGCTAACGATACTTCTCCAAATCTTAATTTTTATTAGTAAATTCAGGAGATTGTTTTATCAATGTAAAGGAAGATGTTGTGGAAGTAAAGGTATCTAAATACAAATAAAAGTTGAAACTCCGAAATAATATGAGACGGAAACCCATTATTAGCGAACTCAAATTTGACGTTGTGCAGAGACGCTTAAAGGAATTATGCCGAAAATGAATAAAAAGGCTTCACATGAAATGTTTTGCAGTTACGAGGCCATAGAAAGAGAAAGGATGAAAGTTTTGTAACTCAACGCTTTATTTATAATTATGTATTCGTCATTAAAATTATTTTAGAAAATTACTCTTTCTGCATTTCTTTATCAAAATGCTCTCAAAGCTTCTTGAAAATGTTCTATCACGTATTCTTTGCATTAATTTTTTGTATTGATCATGCATTAAAAAAAAATAAAAAAAATAAAAAAACCTTCAAGCATACCTTGAGGGAAATTGATCTACTTCAATCTTTAGATTTAAATATTTAGGTCTGTACTCAGGTAAAAGAATGTGGTAACGTGATTGCAATCACGATGGCTAACACACATGGTAAATACAAGGTACTTCAGCGACTTCCGGGAGCGATTTTCCTCAACTTAATTTACCTGCTCTGTGTTTATGCCTGAACGTTGTATCGACGCAGCTCAAGAGAGGAAATCATCATAGGAGAACAGAACATATATACGTTACGAACCATCGTTTTCCGAACGTAACATTAACGTAAAGTAATCTTGCCATAGTTGTTTTCTAAGACGCGGAAATGTTCGATCCTCTACAGATTTCAGAATTACGTTTAGTCAGATTTCCACATAGCAACTACATGCACGAAGATGTTAGTTTTCAGTTAAGTATGATTAACCTATTATCAATCCATAATATTCCACTCCAAAAAGAAAACACCTATTTCCTCCAATACACACACAAAAGGATTTAGGAATTTCAGCTGCATATGAAGTTAGATAACATCGCTAATTGTTTGACTTACGAATATAAATCTTTTCTCATTGCTGTCTTTCGTACTATAAATTTTCACGCTAGGCTTCATTGTGAGGATAATTATGAAGCAGGTTCAATTCCCCCTTCGGATATACCGATTTCAGTTTTCCCTGGTTTCACAATATCAGTCGAGACGAACGCTGGGAGGGTTCTTTCAAAGGCAATGGCCGAATTCCTTCCCGTTTTTGTCTCCAATCCACTCCCATCTCTAATGACCTAGATGTAAACGAGGCGAAAGCCTTAAGCACAAAACAGAGGCAAGTTACACAAGAACGAATGGGTGGTTTTCAGAGGAGAAATATAACTTCCTCAGTACTATCGGTCGGCACTAACATAACTGCAAAAGCTAAAATTGAAATGTAGAGCAAATGTGATCCCTTGAATTCGAAATACCGTATTCACATATATGTGATGCTACAACTAAAGGCAGATGTTTCGTTTATAAAAACATTTTCATTAACTTCTGAACGATTTAATTTGTATAACTCAAAAACATTACGAGTTGCTAGGTGGGTACAGGGTTCATAGTCAATTCCTGTTATATTAATTTGCATCGCATCACATCATCTAGTGTTTAACATCTATTCACACACCAATATGAAATAATGTGCCATTATCACTATGTAAAAGTCCCAAGTTAGCAGTATTCCTGTCGGAAAAATTGAATAGTTACGAAATTTCAATTGCGTATTTATTCGTCAAGACTATTGAATGAAGATGCAATTCTATCTCGGGTACTATGGCAAACGATTCACGAATCCGTAATACAAGAAAACAGGCATCGTTTGCGTCAGAAGACTTCCTCGTCCTCTGCGCCACTTGTTTTCAAATTACAGTCTGCGACAGTGTGTTTCGTTGCAAGAACGAAAATGAATCACTTAAGTGACCCTGATGAAGGGGCAGTTATTGCTCTACATGAAGAAGGGCATTCAAACAGTACAGTAGGTACAACGTTGGGGATCCACAAATCCACAGTGGCAAGGTGGAGACGGAGATATGAAGACGAAAGAAATGTCTGAAAGCGGCCCCACACAGACAGGCGCTTACGATAAACAACTGACCAGGATCGAAACACTATTAGACTTTACCGTAACTCCCCGTTTTTAAGTGCATGGCAGTTGCGGAATGGCTTAAGGCTTTACATAAGCACTAAAACAATCACAAGGAGCTTACTAGAACAAGGTTTGCAAGCCAGATATGCTGCGATTAAGGAGTGGCTTAATCTTCGCATCTGATAATGCTGCCAGGTGTCCTTATTAATGGAGACATGTCGTCTTCAGTGATGAGAAGGTGTATACGAAGGGATCTGTGGGTAATGTGACGGTGTACCACCCACGTGAAGCAAGATTTGACCAACGCTATATTCACCACAGCCGCAGAAGTGGAAGGGTATATCTTACCGCCTGGGCGTGGATTTCTGCTGCAGGTTGTGTTGTGCTGTGGGAGGTGGACGGCCTTCTTAATTCCGCAGCCTATATATCTATTCTGAAGAACGTGATGTTGTCAACTGTGAGGCAGATATTTCCGGAAGGACATATCACGTTCCAGCATGACAGGTCACTAGTCCACCGGTCCCGTCTAGATCAGAGGGGATTCCTCGAGCACCCAGAAATGCTGCAAATTGATTGGCCACCCAAAAGCGCTGATATGAGCCCTACCGTAGATATTTGGACAGAAATGGTCAGAATTATGAAGGAAAATGGGGATGTGCCAACGACCCGGTGCAACTTATGACGCATGGAAATAACTGGCCTTAAATTGTGGTTATATGTCACGCCTCAATTTTTTTCCATTAACAGTAAAATCCGTGTTGTTATTGATGAGGAGCGAGGCTGGACAAGACACTGAAAGCTAACTCAGTGTATTTTTTTTTACTTTTTCATAACTATTGAGCCACACTTCTTTTCCGGCATTCAGCGATGGTATCCCTGTATTACATCCTGATCCGTTTCCAAACATCAAGTTTCCCTCGATCCTCTCCCCGTCACCAATGATATCTGGGCATAGTACGAGTCTCAATCGATGAAGGAACTTCCAACCGTCCGTCGGTGGTGGCGTAGTAGGAAAACCGACAGAGTAGTAAAATAAGGTGTGGGAACTGGCCCGAAGCTCTGTGGAAGATTTTTTTGTATTTTCTATTATTTTTTTTTATCCTCTTCGTCATTTCTTTTTAGTCTCATACATAAAATACTACACAGAAGTTTATAAGACAAGCGTACCATTCAGTCCAATAAGATAGAAATTTTTTACTCCAGTTTTCATTCTAATATTAGTGTCTGTAACGTAAGTATCAAAATTATGGTACTGAATTAATTTAAGGTTTAAGCTGTTCTTTTCTCTTTCACTGTTGCATTAAATGCTTGTGAAAGCGGGAAGGGTGCCTTCAAAAGACCATCTCCATTTCATTTTGCCCCAGTCCTTTTCCTGCTACAAATTACCTCGATGTGTTGTAATGCCAGAAGGAAAAATATTAAAACTCTAAATAATCTTACCAATATCAATGTGGATTAAAACAAAAGCACTTACCATGATTTCATCACAGAAAATTCTGAAATAAAAATAATTACATCTCTGAAGTGTGCTTTGGACCTACTCCTTGTTGGATTTATCTTATTCAACTGTCGACTACGGTAGCGGGGGACACGAGTGCTTCTTCCACATGTGACAAGTCACCAGTTTGGTGTTGTTCACCTACGTCTGGTCGATGTCGAAATCATTAGAGGGAGAAAAAGGACTGGGGGCATCGATCGGGAAGGAATTCAGCCATGGGATTTTTACGGAACCATCTCAACACTCACGGGATGATTTCCATGAATCATGCGAGTTCGACATCCGGATGGATGGACGAAGAGTTGAATCCGTGTCCTTCCGAATGCGAGGCTGAAGCTTTACCGGAACTGTCGGTCACTGGTGCGATTCCGGCCTGGGGCATGGGAGTTACAGTAAGTGTTTTGTATGGCTTGTGTCGTCTTTCACTTCTATGAGCAAAAAGCATTTTGAAATTCACCCGTTCAAAGAATGATCACATAAAAAGACTTAGCCAGATGAATGCCTATTCGCAGGAATGCCATTAAATATTTAAGACAATTTTATTGAACCAAAGAGCGGAAAATCGCCTTCAAAAGTCTCTCACAGATCCACCCCGCTTGCCAAAAAGTATTTTTTATTTGTTGCCAGCTAGTAACTTGGCTGAGTACTAATAACAGTTTAAGGGTATTAAGATAAAAAAAAAATTGGAAAGTTGGTGGACTGTAGTGAAGTTCTTTAGTACACACGAAGGAGTATCTAATTTCAGTTGAGTATATAGGAAGTGATATCCTTAACAATACGTGTGGTGATTATATAAGAAGAATATAAGAAGAATTCACTAGAGGAAATTGCATTTCAGAGGAAAGGACGAAGTAACCGCTGTAACAAACGTTTCGAGGAAATGTTTATTTACCAGTGGCTCTGAGGAAGCGAAGAACACATGATCAGTAGAGTTAGCTCTAATAAGGTGTGTGAATATCATCATCTGTACTCGAAATACGTCCTTTTTCGAATGACGAGCATCTATAAACACAGCGAGAGCCATTTGCCGAAAATAACAGAAACAACCCAACTTCATATAAAATATTATTAATGTTACGTTATCATATTTAGAGGATCGATGAAAGTATTGAAACATAACTTTGAACTATATGTATTAGTTAAAACAGATTTCGGAAATTACTCCTTGAGTTCATTATACTGTCAGTTCTGTCATTGCGTCTTGTAAATGTTCTACTCGTACTATTTTACTATCAAATGAATTAACTAATATTCCGTAATAATGGAGCTATTTCTAAATAAAACTGGAAGTGCACGTTTTGGAAAATTGATCAGCCTCCATCTGTTGATTTGAATACTTTGTGACCATCGCTTTCTGTAACCATTCAGCATGCTTCAGTTTATATTTTTCTGAATATTGTGTCAGGCTTTGCAGAAGTAATGTGGCACACTATAGTGAAGCCAACACAAGACGAACACTACACTCATTTAAAGCTACCCGTGTGGGAGGGCGGACTTAAGAGGCGATGATAGCATTCTAACCCCTATACCACTAGGACTAGCTTAAGTGTTTTGGTCGGGACTCTAGTGAAGGAATTTGTGAACATGTCTGCGGTCATGGTTTGTTAACACGGATGACAATTCCGGAGGCCACAGGACAAGGAAATTATCAGGCATGTGATTTTCCTCATCCTCCTTCTACTACTCTGCGTCTGTGTCTGTTGTTGGATACAGTTCATCAGACGAAAGAATTGTACAATTGTACAGGGGTAGAATCGTATATACCTTAGAAACCAGGACTTTCTGAACTTTTTTTAAAAAAAATCTTTATAGCATTACCCCTCTGTGAAGATGAGATCATTGGAAGCGGAATTGAAAGGGGGCAAGCAACGAGCCTTTTGAAAGAACCCTGAAGTGATTTGGGGAAACTATAGAGAAGCGAATTCTGGATGGTCGGACGAGGATTGATCCCGTGTCCTTTTAGAATGTGAGGCGACAGTGTTACCGTTGTTTAGAAAGCTTTGAGAGGAGTAGGGGTGACAAAATAGACGAGGAAAAGGAAAGGAACAGGAGGTAAATACTTGAATCAGATCGCAGAATAGTAAGATATCAATAAACAAAATAATTCACATTTCCATTAAATTTCGGAATTAATGAGGCGTACATTATTGATTTAAGACAGTTCTTCCCATGTGTCATATGTTGCATCTGACAGTTGACACCATGTCATTGACACATATTCCGCCATTGGATGAGGAAGTATTCTGGCATAAAACGATGCACATCTCCTTCTATTGTGACTTCTGACTTCTGTTCCATCGTATACAAGATATTACTACATCTTCCTTCATTAGAACCTATACAAATCAATTTCAAAAATAATTTTTGTAACTGTAAAACTTTTTTCAGGAATGCTCTTTGGATTAGAATCGTTTACAAAATGATAACTGATTATCTCTTTTAGATGTGTAAATAACTTTTAAATACGAGGTACTGTGAAGCGTTGCAGTTAAATTCAACGAGAATCGTTTCTGGTCACTGAACCCACCTAATAAACCATAATATTTTAAAGCCATCCAAAATAAATTTTCAGATATCGATGGAATAATGAGATATTGAGCTGTCGTTTTATGAACGACGATTTAAATGTCTTTCATCTAAACATCAAATAGCTGTCAATACGGTATTGTTAGTGCAAATAATTTCTGTACATTTCAAATTTTCATTTTGTAGTTATGGTGTTAGATATTGATAGTATTTTGGAATTATAATTTTTCCTCTGCAAATTGCGTATCAGTTCTTCCTTTTATACACATTAACCATTTTCAGTATTTAGGGCTAAAAGCCTCGACGCAGTCGAAGTAAGTAATTATAGGAGAGAATTGTGAACAAAGAACACGAAACAAATTGATCGATAGCTTTTACAGGAATCATCCTGGCAATAATCGTCAATGATTTTGAGACAAAAGGAAAAACCAAATCTAATAGCTGACGGGAATTTAAAGAGGCATTTTAATTCTGTTCGCAGTGGGGGCTACCATAGAATTTTCTACTAGGAAGAATGGTCTTGGAAAAGGAACACTGTCAATGTTGCTGTTAGTTACATTGGCTAATTCCATACGCAGTTGAGATTATGAAATTCTTATGTCTAACTTTTGAAGTAAATGGATGATTGTTTTTCAAACTGGAATAAGTTGGATTCGTGAAAGTGAAATGATGAAATGAGGTTACCTATATGCATATAAAAATGAGTGTATATTGGTTGGTCAGGATTAATGAGACACAAAGTCTTTCTGAACTGAAATCTTTAAGGCAGTGGTTCTCAATTAGTGGTACGCGTACCCCCAGGGTTACATAAGGCTGTTGCAAGGGGTACGCGTATTAATCTCGTGGATATGGAAATCAGTAACATTCTTGAAAAAAAAAAATTGAAAACTTTTCTATCGCACAAAGACAATCAAACCGTATGTGCGTGAATCAAAATTCTGTACTGCTGTAACTGTGCGAAGCACTGACGTGGGAAGAGCGAAACGGCACAGGCAGCTGGGATTCAGGAGGTAGAGACTGTAGTCTAGTGATCAAAGTATTGATGAGTCTATTACTAGGCTGCAGATAGAAATAATTAAAAAAAGTCTATGGTAGAGACAATCTGTAATTATTACTCCTGACAGAACATTTGTTATATTTAATTCGGAAAACTGTGCCTCGTGGGTGAGCGGCAATGCTCTCGCCTCGCATTCGAAAGGACACAGGATCAATCCTCGTTCGACCATCCAGCTATTTCCATGCGTCATAAGTGGCACCGGGTCGTCAGCACATCCCCATTTTCCTTCATAATTCTGACCATTTCTGTCCAAATATCTTCGGTAGGGCTCATATCAGTGCTTTTGGGTGGCCAATCAATTTGCAGCATTTCTGGGTGCTCGAGGAATCCCCTCTGATCTAGACGGGACCGGTGGACTAGTGACCTGTCATGCTGGAACGTGATATGTCCTTCCGGAAATAACTGCCTCACAGTTGGCAACATCACGTTCTTCAGAATAGATATATAGGCTGCGGAATTAAGACGGCCGTCCACCTCCCACAGCACACCACAACCTGCAGCAGAAATCCACGCCCAGGCGGTAACAGATACCCTTCCACATCTGCGGCTGTGGTGAATGCAGCGTTGGTCAAATCTTGCTTCACGTGGGTGGTACACCGTCACATTACCCACAGACCCTTTCGTAAACACCTTCTCATCACTGAAGACGACATGTCTCCATTAATCAGGACACCTGGCAGCATTATCAGATGCGAAGATTAAGCCACTCCTTAATCGCAGCACATCTGGCTTGCAAACCTTGTTCTAGTAAGCTCCTTGTGATTGTTTTAGTGCTTATGTGAAGCCTTAAGCTATTCCACAACTGCCATGCACTTAAAAACGGGGAGTTACGGTAAAATCTAACAGTTTTTCGATCCTGGTCTGTTGTTTATCGTAAGCGCCTGTCTGTGTGGGGCCGCTTTCAGACATTTCTTTCGTCTTCATATCTCCGTCTCCACCTTGCCACTGTGGATTTGTGGATCCCCAAGGTTGTACCTACTGTACTGTTTGAATGCCCTTCTTCATGTAGAGCAATAACTGCCCCCTCATCAGGGTCACTTAAGTGATTCATTTTCGTTCTTGCAACGAAACACACTGTCGCAGACTGTAATTTGAAAACAAGTGGCGCAGAGGACGAGGAAGTCTTCTGACGCAAACAATACCTGTTTCCTTGTATTACGGATTCGTGAATCGTTTGCCATAGTACCCGAGATAGAATTGCATCTTCATTCAATAGTCTTGACGAATAAATACGCAATTGAAATTTCGTAACTATTCAATTTTTCCGACAGGAATACTGCTAATTTGGGACTTTTACATAGTGATAATGGCACATTATTTCATATTGGTGTGTGAATAGATGTTAAACACTAGGTGATGTGATGCGATGCAAATTAATATAACAGGAATTAACTATGAACCCTGTACCCACCTAGCAACTCGTAATGTTTTTGAGTTATACAAATTAAATCGTTCAGAAGTTAATGAAAATGTTTTTATAAACGAAACATCTGCCTTTAGTTGTAGCATCACATATATGTGAATACGGTATTTCGAATTCAAGGGATCACATTTGCTCTACATTTCAATTTTAGCTTTTGCAGTTATTTTAGTGCCGACCGATAGTACTGAGGAAGTTATATTTCTCCTCCGAAAACCACCCATTCGTTCTTGTGTAACTTGCCTCTGTTTTGTGCTTAAGGCTTTCGCCTCGTTTACATCTAGGTCATTAGAGATGGGAGTGGATTGGAGACAAAAACGGGAAGGAATTCGGCCATTGCCTTTGAAAGAACCCTCCCAGCGTTCGTCTCGACTGATATTGTGAAACCAGGGAAAACTGAAATCGGTATATCCGAAGGGGGTATTGAACCTGCTTCATAATTATCCTCACAATGAAGCCTAGCGTGAAAATTTATAGTAGGAAAGACAGCAATGAGAAAAGATTTATATTCGTAAGTCAAACAATTGGCGATGTTCGCTAACTTCATATGCAGCTGAAATTTCTAAATCCTTTTGTGTGTGTTGGAGGAAATAGGTGATTTCTTTTAGAAGTGGAATATTATGGATTGATAATAGGTTAAACATACTTAAGTGAAAACTAACATCTTCGTGCATGTAGTTGCTATGTGGAAATCTGACTAAACGTAATTCTGAAACCTGTAAAGCATCGAACATTTCCGCGTCTCAGAAAACAACTATGGCATGATTACTTTACATTAATGTTACGTTCGGAAAACGATGGTTCGTAACGTATATATGTTCTGTTCTCCTATGATGATTTCCTCTCTTGAACTGCGTCAGATACAACGTTCAGGCATAAACACAGAGCAGGTAAATTAACTTTCGTCCTTTCTCTTTCTATGGCTTCATAACTGCAAAACATTTATGTGAAGCCTTTTTATTCCTTTTCCGTCTCTGCAGGTGCGTTTGTTTTTAAAAGAAGATACCTTGGTTTTTTGGGTCATATTCTCAAACAACGTCAAATTTGAGTTGGCTAATATTGGGTTTCCGTCTCATACTATTTCGGAGTTTCAACTTTTATTTGTATTTAGATACCTTTACTTCCACAACATCTTCCTTTACATTGATAAAACCATCTCCTGAATTTACTATTAAAAATTATGATTTGGAGAAGTATCGTTAGCTTTTGTCTTTAAGCTTCGTAACTGACAGTAATTTGGCGACATTTTTAAGCTTTGTATTGCTTATGGATTTATGCCTTGTCGACGTCGGGATGGTTAGACCCGGTAAGGACTCGGGGGTAAGCAACGGGAAGTAATTCGGTAGTGGTATTTTTTGACGGGATCACCCAGGCCTTCGCCTGTAGTGATTTTGGCTAAACCATCGAAAACCCAAATATGAATGACCGGACGGGGATTCGAACCCACGTCCTTTCGGAAGCCACCTCATGTGTTAGCAATAACCCTCCACATTGGGTTATGCTTGTTAATCTTCTTCGTGTTCTCTTTCGACGCCAATGTGATTTGAATCCTGAGAGTATTGGAAAGAAGAATCGGGAAATAATTTAAGCCATTGCTTGTTATGAAACTTTTTCGGTGTTTAGCTGTAGAGATTTACGGAAACCATGGAAAACTGAAATTGGATGTCCTAGGGGGCTTGAATCCGCGTTCTGCCGAAGGCCAGGCAAAATTGTTATCAATAATCCATCCGGTTTGGAAGGCAAGGAGTATCAGGACTAGGGAGAAACAAAGGAAGATATGAAAGATTTCCCACTTCCATTCTTTCAGGTTTAAAATCTGGAACCGCTTATTCACATTGCCGACGGATTTACTGGTATTAATTATTATTATTACCACAGAAACTGTAACTTCTGCGATCAAGTTAAACTTACCTTATAAATCTGTTATGGTGAAAACAAATCTAGGGTATTCTTATTCCGAACTACTGAAGTATGTGGAAATAACTAATTTATATGCTTGTCACAAACAGTTCGATAACGTTGCAGCGCTAGAACGTGTGACTAACTGCATTCAAACTCTGTTATTGGTTTTACAAACTTTTATCCGTGAGTAATTTAGCGATTCGTTTTAGTATTAATCATGTCTTTTCTTTTGCTAGCGAATTGTCAACTGATTATTAAAAAAAATTATGGAGTGGCTATTAAAATTTCTAAAAAAGCGGTATCATTCCTCTATATCAATCGATTTCATTATTTCAGTAGTTACTATGATTAAAATCGTGATACTCTTGATAATTTTAACTGTAGAACTCCGAACTTTGCCTCAGAGCGTTTGCGAGTCTCCCGCGCGCGAGCTTTTTTTTTAGTCCTGGGTAAGGTACTGCGTATGAGAGGTCTATTTTATCATGAATTTAGTGTACCTCCTACCAGTTATGCTGTCCCATGAGGCAGTCATTTCTAGAACGAAGCATAATCGAAAAGCAAGGGGTCTCGCGAATTATGTCCCGACTGTACAATGGATCGCCTGCTTGACACTGTCGATCTCTTATCACCATGTTGACATCCCTACTGACAAGGTTCGATCAACTCTCCGCGGATATTAAGTCCGTAGTTATGACGGTCCACAGGGCGGACCACTCACAGAACTCTCAGGCTAGCCATGAATAATGTCCACATTGAAGGCCTATCAATATGCGTGTGGAAATGCTGATGTCATCTACAATTAACTCGGTGGGTTCGGCAGTTCCTACGGGATGAGGATGTAGACAGCTGTCTAGTTGCCTAAACCCATCTAAAACCTGGCCTAAGGGCAACGGTGGCTAACTATTAATGTTACCGCTCTGACAGACCCACCGCGGGAGGAGGAGTGGCCATCTATGTTAAAAGAGGCATCCCTCACCACGAGGTACAGACACCGCTACTGCTACAAATTGAAATAACTACAATAGAAATTACTACCACATCAGGATCTGTCACCATCGCCTCAGCCTACAGACATCCGAGGAGACCATCCTATGAAGATTACATCCGCTACCTACTTACACTCAGGGGAAAGCTCCTAATAGGGGAAGATCTCAACGCGAAACACCCTGCTTGGAATTCGCGCGTCAGTAATAATGCAGGAACCAACTTTACCGTCTAAGCGTCAGAAACAACCTCCAGGTCTGGAGACCGGACGAGTCGACCCACCACCCCTGGAGCGGCAACCGCCCTGACGTCCTTGACATAGTAATCACCCGAGGCATCACTGGCTTCATGTCCGCCACAACAATGAACAGGCTCTCATCAGACCACTCTCCAGTCATGACGAACATCGACGTTGGTTCATGGAGACGAATCGTTCCAAATGTAATTAATTACAACCGGACAAATTGGGAACTGTTCCATGAAGAAGTCTCTGAATCCTTCCAGCGTCTGCGCCCAATGGAAGAGAGGCAAACTGGGGCGGTGATAAAACAGATCTCATCTGTCATCCTTGACGCAGCAAATTCCGCGACGCCCCCTCCCATGACAAGACAACAGTCACGACAACTACCGCCACATCTGTTAGCCCAGATTAGACACAAGAACAGAGTGGCAAAGGAGTGAAGGCTTACGAGACAGTCCGACACCAGGCGTCTCCTAAATCGCCTGCAGCGCATGCTGAAGGCGAGTCTACAGGAACACCGCAACAGAGAGTGGGCCGCTGTCCTGGCGTCGCTGAACGTAACCGACGGTAATCTGTGGGTGGAGACCCTCCGGTTCACCAAGAAGCGTACTATAATGCCCCCACTATATGGCGAGATGGGACTAGTCTTCAGCAACAAAGACAAGGCCAATGCCCTCGCCGATCACTTTGAGAAGCAGTTTCGGCCTGCGCAGGACGACGACGAGGAAGAATCAGCGAACATCCGAAGAAGACTCCTCGCCGCTGACGACGACGGCTACCAGATAGATGAGATCTCTGCAGAAGAAGTTCGCCGAATCTTCTCCAGATTAAACATCAAAAAGGCACCTGGAAACGATAACCTGGGAAATCGGCTGCAGAGAAATCTCCCAGCTCAAGCAGTAGAACGCATAACCGAGCGGTTCAACTGTATATTACGCATCCAGCACTACCCTCGATGCTGGAAGCAGGCAACGGTGAAAGGAGTGCACAAGCCAGGGAAGAACGGCACTTTCCCCCAAAACTATATGCCCATAAGCCTCCTCCCTTCACTAAGCAAGGTTTTTCAGAAGCTCCTTCTCAAGAGGTTGGAAGCACATATCCGCAGCGAGAACATCTTCCCAGAATTCCAGTTTGGTTTCCAGAGAGGTCATTCCGCCATCCAACAGATCACGCGTATAGTCGAACGCCCCACAACCGCATTCAACCACCGGAGCTACTGACCGCTAGTCCGCTAGTTTGGCCCAGCGGACTACTTTACAAGCTTTATAATCAGGGACTCCCCGGCCCGCTTGTGAAGCTAATTAAAAGTTACATCACCGGAAGATCCTTCAGAGTGAGAGTTGGGAATGAACTATCTTCTCGCCGTCCAATAGCCGCGGGTGTGCCGCAAGGGTCAGTACTAGGGTCAGTACTGTACAACCTGTATATTGCTGACATTCCTTCCACAGCAACGGTTCGCACAGCTCTAAACGCCGATTATACGGCCTTCTTCACAGCGCACAGATGTAAAGCTGCTGCCATTGGGAGCCTACAGGAAGTACTCCAACAAACTGAAGCATGGGCCAGGCGGTGGAGAGTCACCATAAACTCGACCAAGACCCAAGCAATAATGCTGACGAGGCGTCTGGGGAAACGTGATCGCCAGCGTAACCAGACAACTAAACTACGACTCCACGGAGAGGACATCGAGTGATCAACCACTGTAAAATATCTCGGTGTGACGCTTGACTCCAGGCTCACATGGAAGCGTCACATTGAGGAAACTCGACTCAAGGCCGCAATGAGGTTGAGGGAGCTGTACCCTATCCTAAATACGGACAGCGCACTAACAGCCAGCATCGGAGTTAGCGTATATTGCAGCCTGATTAGACCGGTAATTGAGTACGCGTGTCCCGTATGGGGCTACGCCTCCAGGTCAGCGATAAAAGGGCTGCAGACCTGAAGAAAATGTCAACAGACAAAACCTTCTCAATAAACTTCTTGAGAAGAATAAGCATCAAATGCTCCGGGATGATGATGATGCAGCAAATTGATTGTAAATAACAGAGTGAAGTTTCATGATCAAATAACGATCATGTATCTTCACTTGTGGTTTGGAACATTGTGGTCTTACAAAATCAGTAATCTTTCTGAGGATATTGCCGAAGAGATTGCCGAAAGAAGTAAACATCAAGGGGTTGGCAATATTTTGTTGACTTTGGTGGCGATATCTTCAGCATAACATCTTTGTTTGGAGAAATTGCACCTAGAAGGGTACGATCGTTATGATCTTGCCAGGAATCACACAACAATAGGTTCTTCCCATATGTTACATGTTCGCCAAGGATTGAAGTTATAAAACGTTCTTTAGTCATTTTTCACTTTTCCATGCCTCATCATGAATGTTTCATGGACAGGTTGTTTAAAGTTTTGTTTGAAATATTTGGACCGAAAGTGGCTTGATATTAAAAGGACTTTTTTAAACATTTACAATGATATATATATAGATATATTTGACCTAGGAGAATGATTGTGTCCTAAACTCAAATGTAATCAAATAAAAACTCGGTTGTCGCTGTACTGTTTTCTATTGAATAAAAATCTTCACTAACGCTTAAGACAAAATTAATCATGTCTTAATGAACTTACAATGAGATTGAATGAAATTGTAACAAAGATATGGGTGCTAGACGTAACTTTCACATGTAAAGAGAAGACTCCGAGCACTGAATCTGCAATTCAGTGATTTAAATTGAAGAAAAAAGATCATTAACACTCACTATTTTAGTATACGATATTCCTCAACGTTTTAACTAACGCCAGAAATTAAATTTCTCTCATTACCTATAATCAACGCGTATTGCCACCGCAGAACACGAGAAGAAAGCTCTCCCACCCAGAGGCGCCGACTCTGTGGGTGCTCGGGGGCTTCAGCACCCACGAGAGGTGAGTAGTGGGTGCGGAGCACCCATGAACATAGATATCAAAATCAGTCAGTAATCGACTTTAAGCGGCGCGTGGCGAGACAAGAAGTTTCGACGAGATCGCCCTTACTTTCGATGCGAGTGTGATCGAATGCGCGTCATGTCCAAGGAGAATATAAGTACTACCTTGAGCCATACCTAACACTATCTAGTGTGTGGTAAGTGTAGGCCATTCACCCCGCGCCACCGCATCTGCCGTGGCTCGCAGCTCTCATTCAGGTCCCTCACTCATTCTTATTTATTTAATGGCTTTTAGCCCCATCGGCCATACAGCCAGTCTTTACAAACGTGTCCATTGATGTGTACAATAGAATTTTCAATTAATTATTAGACTAACAACATGAATTATAACAGCTCGAAAAAAAAGAACACGTTAAAATTAATCATTTTAAATTGAAAATTAACATATGGGTAGAAACATAGTACACAATGCAAAAGAATTTAGATTTGTTAAAATAGAAGATTTAAAGATGTTTAAAGGATACACTTTTATAATATACACTAGCAGAGTTCCCGGCGTTGCCTGTTTAGTTGGCGTTGATTTACCCACACACTATTTCTATTCACGCAATGAGAAACGTGTACCAAATGTCACACTGCTCGCGCCATTCATTCCCGGAGTTAAAGCAAACCCAGATTCACCCGCACCCTACCAGAAAGAAGTGGGTTGATTTATCCATACACTTCTTCTACTCGTCCAAAAAAATTAATTCATACCAAATTTCATTGATTTGGTACCAGCATTTCCGTTACTAAACTAAACGGTGATTTAGCAGTAGAGTTTTAAGAATGGGGTAGTTTGGATGCTTTGGTACGGAATGTCAGTTCTCATTTCAGTCCATGTTACATTTAAACCTAATTACATCTGCTAATGTTTCTGCTCGAAAATCATAACATGGACCGTCCAAGCATTAATACGTACCACATAGTACATTAAAATGTATCTGGAATGTGACCTTTTTTTTTTTTTTTTTTTTGAATCACGCAGAAAATACAAATTTTTAATGGATATTCAGAATTTGGAAGCTTGTGGTCAAAGCTAAGATTAACGTATTTGTTAAGGCGTTACGACACATTATTTTACAAATAATCTAGCATTACCTGAAAACTGCTGAATCGATTTTGACCGAGTTTTCACAGAGTCAAACATTAGATGTGGTTCAATATGCTGCTTCATCTGCCTCTGGAGCTGATAATGTTCCCACTATGATACTACATCTGCCACTGGAGCTCAAAATCTATTAGTATAATAGACAAGATGTAGCGGTGTAGCACCTACGTCATGTCACGCGGTGACGTCAAGCTATGACGTTGCGCTATGACGTCACGCTTTACGATATTATTTGTGGGAGTGCGCGTTATTTAATATCATTTCCAAGCAACAGTGAATAAATTAACTCACAGAACACTGAAATAAAAGTATGTATTGCGTTAAAATCGATATATCAATCATTAGATGCTTATATTTACGTAATATTCTTTTGATATATTGAAGTTTTCCTTAAATTCTTTGTCCATAGATATTGTAAGATAAAAGCTTTGTATTTCGAGCATCAGTGATGCTAAATGTTTGGTTAGAGTATAACTAGCATGGATTAGAATTACAAGTTTCATTTGACGTTACCGCAGAGGGCATTAATAATTTAGTTTTTTTTTTTTCAAAATTTAAACTGTGTCCTATTACTGAAATTATTTGTGTTTAAATTGGCATATTAATTATCAGTTTTTTTTTACTGAAACATTACATGGTTCAAATGAAAGAAGTTGCAAATTGTTCGCGATATATACGGCCTAAACCACAATGAAATATTACATGGCATAGCTTAAGTTGTTATAGCATCCTTCGTTCTTGCTGGAGTCATTATTTCAGCAGATATAAGCTTTCTTAGCCGTTAAAATATCGATCTTCATCTATTAAGAAAGAAATGTGTCAGAACCTGTGAAGATTTGGGATCAAGTTTATATCGCGATGCATGGAATGTATTAAATTGCGCTTGATTAAAGCTTTGCTTTTCTATCAGAAATTTTAGCGGATATTATGGTTAAGCTGAAATGCAACCTGGACCAAGATGACAACTGAAGCTTTTTGCTACATCACAATGAACGATAAATTACAATGAGCTTTATTTTGTAACAATTCTGATTAGTTAAGCAACTGCAGAGAAATATCCACGTTATTTAATAACATTTCTAGGCATCCACGAATAAATTAACTGACTGAACATACTTATTAGTTGCTTAGATTTATTTAATATTAGTTTATGTAGAAATATTCGTTGATATCACATATATGTAAGTTAATTTTCGCAATGTTAGCGGCAGTTTTGATAGATTGTTATTAGAATTGGCACTTAAAGTTACAGCAGAGGGCATGCGTTTTTTTTTTTTAGTATTTTTTTTTCTGTTACTTAATTCATTACTTCGTTCTAACGAAAGTGTTGCTAACATTTTTCGGTTGCGGAGCGTCTTACGTTTCAGAATTTTAATTTAATTCATGGCGACGTTTCGGAAAAAAGGAGGGTGCAAATGTGAAGAAGATGCCATTATAACGAAGCAATTGATACAAATTTCAACAGGGCAGTAGGTACCAGTTTCCGGCCGGTGGAAAATATCACCTTCCACCCATTAAAACTAATATTACCTTGGAATGACGTAAGCTGTTAAGATTTATTTTTAATTTACTTTTGGTTTTACTGATGTCTTATTTCAGCCGCATGTAACTGTGTCAGCTATTCAAATGTGTTAGTATAATTCTGAATAACGAATATAAAAAATTAAGATTGAAGAACCCTTATAGATTTTTTATTTGGTTTATTTCGCGATGCAATGTGAACATTGAAATGTGATAAGTATATGTATTAATATGCGTGTAAAGTAAGTATTGTTTCTCTGGCGGCATGTTTAGCACATGGAGGAAGGAAATATTTCCTCCATGGTTTAGCGTAGTACTGTACGTGGTTATGGGATTCTACGATAACCGTGAAGCCGCAATTTGTTGATGGATTCTTATGTAACTCGACGAAAAAAACTGATAGTAGAGAATAAAATGTTTTGATATCTTACTTAATTCTCGAGATATTGTATCTCAAAATTGACGTGGTTAGGTTGAAGTGCGGCCTGGAACAGAAGAAAAATTTCGACATTGCCAAATTTGATGATGATTTCGTATGTAACTCGAAGAGACAAATCGAAAACAACAAATACATTTTCTTTCCATATCTCGCTTAGTTCTCGAGATATTGTATCTCAAAATTTAGGTGGTTTGGGTGAAATCTGGCCTGGACCAGAAAAAACAAATTACCAAAACCGCTATATCTACACGGTGGAAATGCACTACATATGTTTTATTTTCTTCCTGGTGGGTGTTGTTAGGTTGAAATACGTCCTGGACCAGAGGAAACTTCACCAAAATCACAGTTATAATTGATTTTCAACATGCTATATCTCGAAAACCAAGAAAGATATCAAAAAATTTTACTTTTTATTTTCGATTTATTTCGTTGAGTTCTACAAGAATGAATCATCAGATTGTGGCACCACGGTAATGATTAAACTGCCTGTTGTTAGATTGAAATGCAACCTGGACCAGGATAGTAACAGAAACATTTTGTTATTGCGCAAGGCAATAGGAATTATACTATTATTTATTTTTGTGTTTATTTAAGCGATTGCTAAGAAATGATTTGCCAGAATACTGAAGTTGTTATGATTTAATTTAGTATCCTTCGTTTTCACTGTGGTCATTATTTCAACTGTAGGCTATGTAATTTATGTCATCCGTTAACACATCGATCTTCATCGCAGTATTAGCGAAGATCGTGGTTTGACTGAAATGCGACCTGCATCAAGTTGACAACTGAAACGTTTTGCTACATCACAAGGGATGAGAAATTACAGCACATTTCAAAACAATTCTGTTTAGGTAAGCAATTAAAAAGAAATTAATTGCCAGAATACTCCAAACCCGTCAATTTTGACGGGCTTTGTGGCTAGTTAAAATATATTCCGTACCTGTACAGTTGAATATCAGGTATTCAGAACTAAACGATATATATATTAAAAAATAATCTTTACTTTCGATTTGTTTCAGGGAGTTAAAAACTGCGGTGCCATTTTATTCTGAACAGATTGCTAAAGACGATTGCCAGAGACATTGTAGTTGTGCTGACAGAGATTGTGATGAAAGAAAATCGCTGTTGTTTTTTCGTTATTAGTTTGACGCATTCAATACGGCCATTTATGACGTTTAAAGACTGAATATCCAGAATTAAAGGATATAATATTTAAAGCTTTGTTTAGTGTGAAAAATAGTTATTGTATATATTGTAGTTGTGTGTTTAGTGCTAAGTATGCAACATCTTGTCGCTCCAGCTTTGGTATTTGTCACTATACGTTCAGAATTTCACTTAGTGCTTCTGCGTTATTTAACGTTAAAACATAAGATATATCAGATAACTCAATTGAGTTCTAAGCTTTAAATCTGTGAAAACCCCATCGAAATCTGCTCAGTAGTTTCCGAGTTTTTATAGCTCAAATTTATCTGGTTTTCGTGAGATAGATAATGTTTATGTCATTAGAAGATGGTAAAATCAGTTTTGTTTGTTGGAAAGGGTACAGAAAGGAGTTTTAATTCTTTTAGCGTTTTTCTTGTGGTAATCTATACTTTTGGCAGGAAAAAAGAATGTGGTTTAAGTCGCCCACTGCTGTGTCTGAGCAGTCACAATGGGGACTGTCTCTAAGCCGTACTGGATTTAAATGATAGGGGAAGTTATCACGAGGGACTCGGCTTCTGCTAATGCATGTAATGTAATGGCTGTTAACATTCCAGCTGTAGTACCAAGGCTTCGCGGGCATGGTGAACCTTTTTGTTGTAAAGAACTGCTCCATTCCTTTTGCCATAATTCCTTTGATCGCTGTTTAAAGATTTGTATTTGTAAGTGATTCACCGAAACGCCAAGCTTGTTTTGAATCATTACAGGCAGCTGGAGATGTTTAAAACCTTTGTCTACGACCGTTTTGCCAAACAAAATGGTGTTGTCTTATATGTTACTTGAAAATTATTCTAAACAATTATAAGGTAATGCTATGTTTCCTGAACGACACAAAAAGTCAGAAACATGATATCGGCACGAAAGCTAAATGGTTTTTAGTCTTCATACTTTTGAATCTCTTTTTACTATCAATTTTCTGATAGAAATTCTCATTTCAAAGCTCTAAATGCAACTTTATAGATGATTTCTTTGCATCTGCTAAAAGTTGAGGATTAATCCTGTCAATCACATTATATCGTACCAAGAGCTGATGAAAAATTTCAAAACCTTTGGAAATTGATTATTGACCTAGCTTTTATCTTGGATTAGAAACAAATCAACATTAATTACTTCAAAAATAAGTATGATACATAAAAAGATAGATGATACATAGAGTGAACCGCACCAATTTTCCTCGCCAGCTGACTTTTATTAAAAAAAATTATTTTGTAGATTTAGATAAGTCATAACCTGCAGTGACCAGCATATCACTAAAAATACTGTGACACATTTCAGTAACGTGGAGCTATTTCTTATTGAGCAAAATGATAGAAGTTGGAGTAACGAGAAAAAGTTCTACGGAGATGATTTCGATGTGGATCAATTGGTTCTTCACCGTAACATGCTTTTAGATATTAGAAAAAATAATAATAATAATTTAAAAAATAATAATACAAATGTCAGACTGAGCGATGTGAAAAACTTTATTAAATATATAATTTGGCATTTCGAATCTACCCAAGACATGATACATGAAGTTATTAAATCGTTCAGTATCGTTTTAAGTATTCCAGTATTGCCATGCATCTGAGAACGGTCAGTTTCAGCACTGCGGAGAACAAAAACTTATTTGAGGAGTATTATGAGTCAGAAAAGATTGAACTGAGGAAGAATGGATGATTTGGACCTTCAAGAAATCACTGATATACGTATTTATAAATAGAGCTGTAGGTAAAAAAAATACGTTTACATTGAAAAAATGAATATCATTAATATAAATTATAAAATGCTGCTTCTTAACAAGGTTTATTAACTTTATAACACAATTCGTAATAAAACTGTGTACATTAAATAGGAACGAATAAATATCTCCAGATAATAAATTTTTTTTTACACAGTGTTAATGTAATAATGCCATTTTTTATATTTCTACTACTATTATTATGTTAGGTATCCGTTATTTAGTGTTAAATCTAGCACATTTTTATCGTATTTTTCCTTCTCCTCTGTATTGGTATATTAATTACTAGTTGCACCCGCCATTTCGTTCATGATAATAATCCACGCGGACACTAATCAAATGCAATAATTAAATTCCGATTTCTATTAGAGGTATACGAATCATTAGTTATTTATCTACTATTATTATAAACTTAAAAATCTGTAAGTTTGTTAATCACGTCAAATAGTCCGAAACCATTTTAATCAAGGTTAGTACGTTTCGAAATGAAACAGAAATCAGAAAATGCAAAATCTTTCTTTTCTACTCTGCCTGCCTGTTCGCTTATACCATCAAATCTACTGCACGAATTTAGATGCGATTTACACTATTATGTTGGGACTAGTTAGTGTCTGCGATTTCGTTCATGTTTGTCAAGAATTTTGAAAGTTTTTATTTAATTTACTCGGAACTCTAAATATTTCCAGGATAAGAAGTAACTTATTTTACTCCCTGCCAAATCAGTAAGCAACCCGCCAGTGGAAGTCCCATTAAAATTGATTCACGGACTTTGCCAGTTCTTTTTTTTTTTTTTTTTTAATGAGTCATCCAATGAGCACCCACGAGGTTTTCTAAAAGTCAGCGCCCCCGGGTGAGAGTCTCACCCGAATTCCAAAGATATTGTTTCTCTGACATACATTTCAATTATCTGCTTTACACATTCTAATTTTTGTTTACCGGTATATTTCTTTGTTTCTGTTGTTCCCTCCACTAATATACTAACGAAACCCACATGTCTTAAAATTCGAACCACCATCTTTATCTCTTCTGTCTGTAAAATTCTTCTACAACCTTCTATTGTCTCCAAATCACGATCATTCTGTACTTTACCTCTCCACTTAATTTTCAGCACCCCTGTATAAACCCACATTTCAAATTCTTCCATTTTAGATCTTTCTAGAATATCAAAAGTCCATGCTTCGCTACCATAAAATGCTGTGCTCCACACACGCCTTTTTTAGTCCTAGATCAATAATTTAAACTAAATTATCTTTTTCAAAAAGGTTCATTTCAGTAGTGGCTCAGTGGTTTAGATGTCTGACGGGGATTGTAAGGTTTCTGGTTCGAATCCCTACCTCAACGGGAAATTTCATGGGCCCTTCACCCGACCTTCACCTCCGGCACAGCTTGCTGTGTTATGTGAAGTACGCCAGATCGCTTCTGTGGTTCGGATTACACATTAAACTGTAGGTCCCCTGTACCCAGTAAGGATTGCTGGGTTAGGTAAGGCAGCTAAGATTTAATCTACTATTAATGCCATCATTTCTGCTACTTATCATTACTTTTGACTGTATTTTGTTTATATTTGGTTCAACATGTGCCTTTAGAATTTCGTTCATGCCATTCAGTAACTTCCCAATATTCTCAGTATGTTCTGCTAACAATGTTATCAGCGATTTATAGCATTGTTTCTCCTTGAACACTTAAGCCACATTCATGTTTTTCTTTTCCTTCTTTTATTGTTTCCTCTACATACAAGTTCAATATCAATGGGGATAGACCTTGTCTCACCCACTACTGATTCATGTCTCTGATGATTTGCTACATTTGATTCAGCCATATATCTTGATATATATATATATAAAGATGAATGTATGTTTGTTTGTTTGTTCTTCATACAAATCCATCGTTTTAATCCGATCTCGATGAAATTTTGCACACTTATCCTTTGAAACAAGGAGAAAAATACTGTCTACATTTGGTTGATAAATTATCTATATAAATAATACATGCTGTCTTATAATTTCGAAAAATTGCTGTACGGCGATAGACAGGAGCGTTGAATGTCTAGGTCTCTATATTGTCTTTCAATACAGCGGCCGGGTAGCTCAGTGGTTAAAGCGCTTGCTTACTGATGTTTGGATCGTGGTATCCGGTTCAAACCTCCGTGGAGGTAAAGATTTTTAAAAGTTGCTTTTGATCTTATGTATCACGCCTGGACCGTTGGTTATTCGGATTGAATGTTAAACTGTACATATCACAAATTTAGGGGTGCAATGCGAGTTAAATCGTAGGTAGTCTTTCAACGCTGTAGATGTGCACTTTTTTTACGTTATATTGACCCCTGTATATAGTATTATTACTATGATCCGCAGTAATAATACTATAAATGCGGAAGTAAGTCTCTGTCTTTTTGTTACATTTTGACGACTAAATGCCTCTACCGATATTAACGGAATTTGACAAGAAAGTCTGTAGGGATGGCACAGGACATTTTTTTTTTTTTCGGTATGATTAACTGTTGTAGTCACGAAATTTTGAGAACTTATTTTATGGTAACAGAGAGACGAATATGTGTGTTAGTCTGTAATGTTACGTCGGTTGCTCAAGGTGTGCTTCTTGCGCATTATATTAGTGTAAACTTAACGTAGTTCACAACCCGAAAGTTGTTTGGATCCTCCCGAAGGAGGCATACTAAGCCATTGTGTCAGAGGTAGGACGGCCAGTTCCCTTCCTCTGGGACCTACAGTTTAACGTGGAATCCTAACCACGGAGCGTCCTGGCATAGCTCATATGATTAAACACAACTCTCAAAATTCCTGCGCCTGTCAGGATTCGTGCCCGGGGCAGGAGCAGCAAACGTTTCGAAAGCAAGCGCCTTAGCCACTGAGCTACCAGAACGCTCTTTATTAGTGTATAATTTGTTAATAAATTTCGTTCAGTAAAAAAAAACATATTATTTAGTGTAGATGTAGATATTCTCTGTCCTATTACTTTGTGTCTGCTTAAATGTTTCTGGCACCAGTATATTTTACCTTCTTTTTTGACATGCCTTGCGGGCGTAAACTGGCCTAAGTTGTAGCTCTAGCAGAGCACGAGCAGCTAAAGTTATTGGAACCCAAGAATCGGAGGCTCATGCTGAAGAAAGAAGAAAAGTCCAAGCTGAAATAAACCTGCCCTTAGTTAATACCTTCCCCCCCACCCCCACATCCCCTCACTTTCGTTTGTTTTTCTGTTTTTAAATATATTGGAAATTGATTCTCTTCAAGAGACAGGTTCAATGGTAGAATGATATAGTGATGGCTATCCTGTCCTATTATGCCTACTCGGTGTTGTTTGGGACCAATTCTTCGTTACCAACAACTTTCTATATTAAATTCTGGCAAAGAAATTCTTAATCCACGCGTACGAAGTCGCGGGTATCAGCTAGTAATTCTTATATAGATTGCAAAGTATTCTTCTGTCCTGATATTTCATAAATGAGTTTTTTAAACTTTTGGACGTCTTCACCCTCTTAACATTATCAAAAGCTTTAACAACAAACCCCATAAAAGCATCTTTGTTTTTCTTGATGCGCCCTCTTAATGCCAGACCTGCCTCTCTATTATCACGGTTTGTCCTTCTTCTTTTACTGACTCTTCCACTATCCTTTCTTTTCTTCTGTATTATCCTGGGAAATAATTTTAATGATGTTATGTTAGAATTAAGGTGCTGTAATTGTCACATTTTTTTGGCTTGTGCTTTCTTCCAAAGTGTGAAGATGATAGTTTTATTCAAATCAGTTTGGATATCTCCTGTTTCAAAACTGTTTCATAAGACTTTGAATAATCTTTAGATTCATTCATGTCCTAGGGATTTCAGAAGTTCTTCAGGAATTTCATCAATTTCTTACGCCTTCTTTGATTACAAACCTTTCTATGTTCTATAAAAAACTATCCATAAAACTGGATCTCCTAAATCATCAGTGTCGACTTCCCATTCTTTCTCCAGTACCCTGTTGTTCAAGTCATCACCATAGTTTCAATATGTATTCCTTGCATCTATTAGCTCAATCTTCTGAGCCAATAGCAGCTTTAATTATTATTAATATTTTATTCATTTCTCAAAATGTATGATTCTTGTATAAACCATAACTACTTTATATATGACCATTTCCTTTTCTACTTCTCCGTACTTTTCTCGCAGCCACTTTTATTTTGGTGTCCATCATTTCCCGTTTGTTTGATTTCTAATATGTTTGAACTGCTCTCTTCCTGCTTCATCCTGAAAATTTTTGTGCCTTCTCCTAAAATCTTTAAGCTCCCGTATTTCTTCTGTGATCCAAGGTTTTGGGGCGGCTTGTTGTGTGAAACATTATGTATCTTATAAACTTCGATTAATTCTCTTTTCAATGTAGTACATTCGTCTTTATTTAAACACCTTTGACAGTTATTTTTTTGACCCACGTCTACAATCTCTAAAAAATTTTCAATGATGTTAGATTGTTTCAATTTTTTCACTTCCGGTCTGCTCTGTCTGTGTTGCTCCCTTATTCTCTTGAATTTCAGCCTGCACTTCATAACCATCAGCTTGTAGTTAAGAGTCTATGCCAGTTCCTGTGTATGCTTAGTGGTCTAGAATTTGACTTATGAATCTTTGTTTGACGATGATATAGTCCACCTGCATCCGTTTCCAGGTGTATATCCGTCATTCATGATTCATAAATAGTATGTTCTCTCATTACCGCATTCCAATCACCTACAATAGTAAGATTTCTCTCCCCTTCACATATTGGATTATTCTTCAATTTGATCGTATATTTTCTCTATTTCTTCATCATGTTCCTGTTATGTTGGCATGTACACTTATACTAATGTGGTTGGACCATTCTTAGTTTATATCCTCATCAAAATAATCCTGTCACTAAACTGTTCATAATAACTCACCCGTTTCCCTACTACAATGTAATTCTGAATCCCATACCAAAACCCCACTGACGGCTTTTGTGTTAATTATTAAGTGTTTCTCAGACGAGTAATCTTGTGCAATCTTCCACTCAATCTCAAGAATTCTGTCGGTCCATCTATCATTTTAAGTTTTTCAATCTACCTCCTCTATTTAGACTACTAACATTCCACTCGTAGAATGTTTCTATCCATTCTGATGACTCCTCCCTGAGCAGTCCCCACCCGAGATCCGAATGGGGAAGTATTGTACCTCAGGAATATATTACCTAGGAAGAAGTCATAATTCCATACGTGATTTGAGAGGGTTACTTGCCTCGGGATACCCTTTTGTTCTTAAAATGCAATGGCTTCCCGTTGCTTTCTACATTCCCTTTCCGTTGACCGTTTATCAGCATCCAGGGGCCGTTACCAACCCCAAGGGGAAGAGGGTGCCTTGAACCACACCTCAATCTTCCCCTCTCTTTTCAGGGAGCCATTGGCAAGCAGCGGGTGACTCCTTATACGAGGAATCATTTGCCCACCACAGCATCGTCCGTATAAACGGGATGTATTTAGTTTATGTATTAGCAAACTTTGAAGCATTGTGTCTTAATGGCTTTGGGGAAGGAAATTATTTTCGCTGGATTGCTTCCGTAAATTTAATTCTTATAAAATAGAGACTAAACGTGAACCAATAAGCTGATCGGTCTGTTTCACTGGGGTAATGATACAAAACATCGCATTACCTAAGGTTCAAATTATATTAGCCTGTCTCACTGGTTGTGCAGTGGCGTATAGAGCTGTAGCAAACCGCAAGTATTCGTTACTGAGTAACGGGTTCGTCGCCTAAGTCGAAGTACCGAATCATTACTCACAAATTCATTTCGTTACTCGCATGTTTCGTTACTCTCAGTTATCGTTTAGATGTCAGTTAGATTCGATAAACGAACGAACGCGACGTATCATTCGTCAAACAGGCCGTCGCACGGAATTCGGTCGTATTCGACAAATCCGAACGCGAATGGGTTGGTCGTAAAGCGGACTGTACGACTAGGGTCAAGTCGGAGATCCGTTGAAATTATCATCGAACCTTGCGACACGACACGCTCCGATCATACACGACACGCTCCGATCATACACGACACGCTCCGATCTTACACGACACGCTCCGATCATACACGACACGCTCCGATCATACACGATCGGACCGGTCGTAAAGCGAGTGTTGATGTTTGAGACGGTCCGTGCGACCAAGCTATCAGAACCGGGTAGTATAAAATGTCAAAAATTGCCATTTCTATTTTTTGAGTGAAAAATAATTTACAAACTTTCCTGATGTCAATGATATACAGTTTATTGGCTATAATACATTTCTTCGGGGTGTTATTGACGGTTTCCACTAACCCTACACTCAGACGCCACACCTATGTTCCTAACTTGGTTTTTCTCAAAACTCGAAAAATTCTATGTTATGTACGTTTTCCTCAGGAATTGAATGTTAAATCAACTTGAAATTTTGTACAATTCCAAAAGCTTATAAATCACCATCTGTAAAGCAAAATTAAAATAATCTAACCAATAGCTAGTGAGTTTAATTTAATAAGTATCTGAAATATTTGCTAATAGTTACATAATCTCAAATTTATAAAATCTAAACCAGTTTCTTATCAACAATAAGTTTGCTTCACGAGTTGCATCATTAACATTAGATTACACATTACAAATTTTATTAAATTAGCTGCAGTAACATCAGATAAAAGGTACATAACTAGGCATCTGTATTTTTTTATTATTTAAAAATTTCAATATGAATATTAATTAAAAAATACTATACTTTTTACTTACCTTAAACAGACGCACAGCGAAAGATGTTACAAATAACTTCTGAGAATTTGAAGTTTCTAGTTGTGTTGGTTACCTAATAATGAAGCTTTAAATAAAAGGTTGCATTGTTGGCTTGTCCACACTACCAGTTTGATGCGTCAACATGGAGGGAAAAATTGAAAAGAGGTCTGTTACTGAGTCTCTGTCACTATATGAACGGCAGTCGCGTTTGTGGTCTGCACATAGTTCAGCATATAAAAGTAAACAGCTCAGAAATTAGGCGTATGAGGAATTAATAAAAAAGGCCAAAGAATATTACCCAGCAGCCAATAAAAAATTTTGTTATACACAAAAAATGCCAGCTTGCGGTTAGCATTCCGTAGGGAATTTCGAAAAGTAGCAAAATCAAAGAAAACTGGAAGTGAAGAAGACGAAATTTATAAACACACGCTTTGGTATTATGGTTATTACTCTTCACAGCTGAAGACGAAATCGGAAGAATTGGAGTAACATCGGAAGATAGCGATTTGGTAAACAAATATTTTTCTATCCGTATTATATTGTTTTTCTCAGCTTATTTGCCGTTATATTTTACTTTCTTTAAGTCGGTCTGGAGGAAACTACACATAGCTTCACTGCGTCTTGTTTAGTTTGTAAAAACAGCTTGTAATGTTTATGGTTTTTTTCAGGACGATAGTTACCTAAGTGACTTCAACACTTCACAGCATGCTTCATCACCATATTCACCCTGCTCGGTCCCAGTTTCAGTGTTCTCCACGACGCTGAGTTCGTCAGCCCCATCAACCCAAGGGAGTGGAGTTTCCATGGAAAGAAAGAAAGAAAATCTTATTGAACTGGCCACCAAACATCTATCTGCTGACTTTAGTGACGTAAATGACAAATGATCACCGTGTATTAGCGGAAAAAAATCACAAACAGCCACCAATCTCTGCCATTTCTTCAATTGGCAGTGTTTTTGGGAGTTATTATCCTAGGATATTTTCTCCAATTAATAAGGTTGGTCAGTTCTTCTGTGTTGGTGGGTCTTTATTTTTGGTGCATTAATTTATTAAGCTCAATGGTCTTTTGTGTCGGTCAGCTGAAATGTCGTATTGGCCGATGTTTTTGACCATTAGATTTTTTGACTTCTGGGAGCTTTTGTAGAAGGATTTTGCCAGCAGCCTGAATCTATCCAGGAGCATAGGCAGTGCAGTAGCCTCGTGTAGGGCATCGGTTGGGAAGTGACGTGGCAAGTGTAGGGCTCTCTTCAATGCCCGATTTTGAATGACTTGTAGCTTTTGTATTTGATGGTTTGCGGCGTATGCCCATACAGGGCATGCATATTCCATAATTGGACGGATGAGGGTTGTGTAGATTTTGATTCCAATAGTTGGAGGTTTTTTTTTTTTTTTTTTTGCTGTCGTCAGTCTTTAGACTGGTTTGATGCAATCCTCCATCCCTTCCTATCCTGTGCTAACCTCTTCATTTCTACATACCCCTTACAATCCACGTCCTCAATTATCTGCTTCATATATTCTAATCTCTGTCTCTGGAGGTAGTCGGCTATTAAAATTGATGAGTGGGTAGAGTTGCTGTAATCTCGCACTCGCTCGGCATCTGACTTCCTCTATGTGGGCGTGCCACGTTAATCTCCTATCCAGTGTGACCCCTAGATAGTGAACAGTTGTAGACCAGGGGATGTCCTTGCCATTGATGTGTAGTAGAGGATGTGGTATCACCGGTAGCGCTGGGTCGCATCTATGCGTAAGCATAATGGCTTGCATTTTAGCAGGATTTATTTCTATTCTCCAACTCCTAGCCCAAGCAAGAGTTTTCTGTAGGACTTCCTGGAGACGACGTGTTACAATAGCTCTGCTTCTGCTGAGAGAGAAATATGCGGTGTCATCTGCGTAGGTCGCAATCTCTACACCACGTCAGCTGTGAACAATGTATAGAGTACTGGTCCGAGAACCGACCCCTGAGGGACACCGGCCCGGATCCGTCTTCTAGTGGAGAAAGCATTGTTGACGCGGACACTGAATGTGCGGCCGGCGAGGTAGCTTCTAATAAGTTTCACATACGGTCCTGGAAAAAATCATATGTGATGTAATGTACTATGGCCAAGTAAATAAACTTCGAGCCGCCGGCCAGCCGTCGTGCGGGAAGGATGTCTGACCGCAACGATCAGTTCTCGGAGTTAACTCCACGTAACATTGATAATGGTCCGCGTTCGCTGTCGGTTGATCGCAATTATATTAAGCGAATCAAGCCCGTGAGAGCTGCCGAGCTCAAGAACTATCTTTCGAGCAGAGAAGAAAACAAAATGTGGCAGATATGGTAATTAACTGTATCGTTCGCAGCAAGGAGTGCGGCAGAGAGGGTGAAGAGTGCGTTTTAACTTCACCTTCGGTTTCCGCTGACAAAAGCACTGAACATTTTCACGACATGAATACTCCAGTTGCAAACACCGTGGAAAGACCAGTCGACGCCGCCATCAGTCCACCGGAGCTCACGCAAAGTATGAAAACGAACAGATTATAGAAGCACCAGATGTAGAAGCAGAACCAAACACTGAAAAAGGGAAAAATTATCAAAAGGTAGATTGGCAGACATTCAAAATAAACCTGGCAGAAGAAGAGGCTGCCGAAGATGTTGATGTCGAGCTTGAGAAAATCACGGACCACATCAAAACAGCTGCCGACTGTGCAACACCACCATCACGGAGTGCTGCGCAGCAGAAGAGCCTTCCAGCTGACATCTTGTAGATGATTACAATTAAGAACAGGGCAGCCCGTCTCTGGCAAGAATCCAGGACGCCAAGGACAGGCGACACCTACATCGGCTGATCCGCAAGATCAAATCCAGAATAACCGAACACCAAAACCAACAGTAGGCAGACAAAGTGTCAACGTTTCAAGTAGAAGACGGTGATGGCTTGAAGCAGACCAAGCAACTCACTAGACGTCGTAGCTGAATATCACCCCTGAACGGAGCGAATGGACTTGTCTGTAAGGCAACAGACAAAGCCAACACGCTGGCGGATGCATTTGAGGGGAACTTTAGACCCGTCTCGGAGCCAATAGACAGACGCCACTGACAGAGAGTCGAGACAACGGCGTAGAAGAAGAGGGTGAAATCGAAGACCTATAGGAAGAGATCTCTAAGTTTCCCCCGGACAAGGCACCGGGACACGACGGCATCACGAACAGGGTACTGAAGAATCTACCTGCTGGTGTCATCGTGAGGCTGGTACAATTATTCAACAAGATCGCGAGGTCCAAAGTTTACCCGGCAACGTGGGAAAGATCGGTGATCTTCCCGATTCCTAAGGCTGGCAAAAACGCAGCTTACCCTCAGAACTATAGACCAATCAGCCTCCTACCTAATCTCAACAAACTGCTCGAGAGGCTGTTACTCAAGCAACTGCAGGTGCATACCCACGACGGAGGCATGATACCAGCAGAGCAGCACGGTTTCCGACCTGGCCATTCAACCACGCACCAGCTGCTGAGGGTCATCGAGGAAGCAACCGCAGCGTTCAACGCACGGAACCACTGTGGCGTGGTCCTCCTCGACGTGGCGAAGGCCTTTGACTCCGTGTGGCACCGAGAGTTACTCTATAAAATGGCCACATTTGGAGTTCCAGGATCATGTCTCATGTTATTGAAGAGCTACCTCCAGCAAAGAACCTTTATGGTGAAATAGGTGACGTGAAATCAACAACAAGACCCATACGCCCGGGGTACTTCCAGGCAGTGTGCTGGGTCCAGTGCTCTACTCGCTGTACACAGCGAATATTCCGATGGGGCTACAAACCAAGCTGGCACTATACGCCAACGACACGGCGATCTTCACTACGTCCCGCTGCCGGATCCTCGTGGGACGCCACCTCCGAGCAGTGCTGATAGACATCGAGGAGTTGGCCACCAAGTGGAGAATTAAGATCAACGCATCGAAGAGCCAGGCCATCTTGTTGACGCGGAGGCGTAAGCCACCACGACCGGTGCTGAGGCTCTTCGGGGAGAGAATCCCCTTGGTGGCCACGGCTACGTATATTGGTGTGACCCTAGATACGAAAATAACGTCGAATCCGCACTGCGAAGACGTCAGATGCAGAGTTCTTCAACAACTGGGGCAACTTTATCCAGCGTTGAATTACACTAGCACACTACCTCCCAGATGCGGCCTCCAATTGTATCAAGCACTGGTGCGCCCGATTATATAATGCTAGCTTGTAGCCTGTCAAGAATGATGGTTGGAACGACATGTTCTGGGGCAGTTTATATATATATATATATATATATATATATATATATATTTGCATTTGGTTAATTATACGGAAATGTTATTAAATAATGCCTTCATTTTGTAATGTTCTACATATTTGATTTGCTGTTCACATAGCAATACAGCAGTAAATGACGACAGAAGTATGGAACAAATAAAATTAAAAACAAATTAGGAATCCCGAAAACTTTTTCTATCTATGTAATATCAGTTTTATTCCTGGTCCAGGCACAATTCAGCACGATACATATGGAACTACTTTCACCTGCACTAATTAATACCTTTAGTAATATGATGCTTATGAAACCAGTTTAAATAGTTAGTGAAACTGATTTCAGAGCGAATTATGCTGTAACAAAATGTGTCAGTTGCGATTCTGGTCATCTTATAGCCACAACCTCCACTAATATTGCGTTCAGAGATCATAATTTATATCACCCTAATATGAATAACCACAGGCATCACCTATGGTGGTAGTAGGAATTTATTCAGGAAAAGCTTGTAAGGAAAAATGAAAAACAATCGGGTCTATTGGACATCGCGATTCCTTCAATATAACATTCAGTAATTACGTCATAATACTGCTGAACTCAATCACAAGACATATATTTCCAAGCAGTAATTCCGTTGTAATACAGTCTGTACCAATATTTTCAAGCATAAATTAGGTTGTAATACAGACTGGACCGGCATAATACAGTTAATTGTAATTCGGACAGTATTTCTAGAGGAGTCTTGCGTTTTACCACTGCATTTCCTGGCAGAATCACGATCTCCAGTAAACCCAATTTATTTATTTTACCTTAAATGACGGAAAGTATAATATCAAAAAGGATAAATGTCATATATTTGAATGATATATTTCGCGATTCGAACATTCACGTAAACTTTCTCTGAGTTTTCAATAAATTTCATTGTTCATCTTCTGGAAAAAAATTCCTAGGTTACCTTTAAACCTAATTTTTATAACTGATGCAGATAATATAATGCAAACATGGAATACTTTTCTCTTTGCATGAATTTCTGCATCTAGTTGTCGTAAATAATCAAAAAGCAAAGTGCAAATTTAAATGTACGTACGAATTGTAACTTTATAACGTATGATTGCCTCGCATTAATTTCTTTTATCCATGCTCATCGTATGTTTATGCAGTTATTTCCAAAACAATATATTACATTTTATCTGGCAACGCATTTACGTTCTAGCAGAGACCATGAGACAGTAAAGTTTGCTTTCATTAGCGACAGTTTACTGAAAAGAACCCATAGTTCCATATTTTTTAGCCAAAATGTTTTTCCACATTTTTTAAGAATAAAATGTTACGAAAATCAGACTTAATGCCTGTATTATGGCAACTAATTTCGTAGCGGTTGCCTATTTATTAAACTGTGTAAATTATTCCTAATATCTCTGCTCGTCACTATTTGGCTGCAAGAATATCGTTATTGAATTGCCAGTTATAAATTAAGTTGCTAAAACAGAAAATTTAAAAATCATTTAATAACTAACATGTTTATCAAATAATAATGGTATCATCTATAATGATAGCAGGGATTTATTCTGGAAAAGCTTGTAAGGAACAACGAATATGGATCATATTTAATGATATCTTTCGTTATATGAATACATTACTCTGGTAAGATTATCAGAGTATTTAGTTAGGATCTTACATAAATAAATGCATTTTACTTTAGATGACGGAGACTATAATTTCGAATACGGATAGCTGTTATTTCGCGTTATGTTTCTCCGAGTTTTTAATAAACTTCATTGTTTCTCACCGTCTGCCAAAAAAAATTCTTAGGTTATGGTTTAACCTAGCCCTTATAACTGATACAAATGAAATAGCATAAATATTGAATCCCCTTCTCCTTACATGAATTTCTGCGTCTAACTGATACAGATAAAATTGCGTAAATATTGAATCCCCTTCTCCTTACATGAATTTCTGCGTCCAGTTATAAATAAACGAAAAGTAAGATGATGGAACCAATGTTATATGGTGGCTGTTGATTGGCGAGTGAAGTTTAGCAAGTGACCGTTCTTTAGCCAATAGCTATAGTAGCTATAGCCGACGTATGCAGACTCCAGATTAGCATTTTATATAATAGGCTGCATCCCCTGTATGGGGATATGCCGCAGAGAATGCAAAACAAGGCGCTGAAGAGAGCACTCCACCTGCTTATGAGATTCCCGACAGACAGCGAGGATCCCGAGACTTCGGGATAGGTATTAAAAAAATAGCAAGAAATTTTTACAAAAAATTGAGGAGAGCGACAACCACCTTATTCGCTCTCTAGCACAGTAGGAGATAGACGTGGGTCCGCATAGAAGACCACTCCAGCTCGTGACAGAAGGAAACGAGGGAGCAAACCACGAGTACAGTGCGAAACGAAAGCTCTTACACTGTTAAATTAAATTAAAGACAAAAAAATACAAAAAATAAAATAAAAAATAAATAAATTTAAAAAGGCTCAACAGAAATGAAAAATATAAAAGTAAAATAACCACTTACACGGAAACAACAAATAAAAGAAGGAAATGCCAAGAAGGCTAGTACTTCTGAGAAGAATCCCTTAACCTAAGGGCTAAGGGAGAGTGATAGAGCCTCTACTAAATAAACTTTATTAGGGATATTTCCAGTATAGGCATATGTCAAATACTGTTACTGCTGTTTCATCCACAAAACCATCTAATCAAAACGACCTTAATTTGAACTTCCCATATAATATTAACCATTATCCTTTGACAACATCTGAAGAAGGTAATACAATTTCAGTAGTGGGGGAAGGGGGACGCAAACAGTTCCACTAACCACCGCTACGGGAGTGGTGGTGCTAGTGTTCCGCATGTATTCTTATGGACGGGGTGTGGCTCCATCAACGGCCAGGTCGTTAATTAGCCTAAAAGGGTAATTAATGTCGGATAGATGTCAAAAAGCTATTAATACTCGGACCCACCCACGTCACAGCAATAACCTAACTCAAAGGGGTCACCACCTGGTCGTAAATTGTCTTAATGGTTTCATAAATTATATGTTAATTAGGCCGGATCCACGCGCCACTTCTTAACCCAACCCAGGGGTCTTCTTATGGCCGCCGGCGTGAGCCCAGATTGTAAATGTTCGTAATGGAGTCAATAATAATATGCTAATGAGGCGGCGCCACCTTTTACCCTCAAAGAAGTTGCCGTCGCGTGGGTTACGTAATAATTTCCGGCAATGCAGTCCTGGTCACCGTTTGTGCTAATTACCCACGTGCGCGTCTTGACCAAAACTTGCAGAGATAGGTCTGGAATGTTTGCGCTGCGCATAAAAATTTCTCAATTACATGGCCTTTTTTTCTATACAGGGTCTTAAAATAATAACTATTCACAAATTCATCGATTTTGTACAATTTTTTTAATTAATCACGATTTTGTACTTAATTCAGTTGATTATGATTGAAACGCAGTCTCATATTCGCCTATTCCTCATAGGCAGATGGTCGTGGGTTTGAAGTTCTAAAAAATGTAAAGGAAGAGTCAATCTTTAAATAGTGTTACGACGAGTAAATTTTTTGCCAAGTACAGAGACTCTGACTCGAGTGAATCTCATATACCCCACGCAGCCGGAAGGCCACCCCAGACCCTTCCGGGAGCCGCATGTATTATACCGGTCCGGCCCGCAGGAAAAAAATCCCGTCGACCGCCATTAATTTCTTCGTCTGCCCGTCTGTTTTAGAGATTTCCTCCTAACAACACGTTCTTAGGCGTCGCGCCGCCACCCCTTCATGATAAAATTGCAGGTTTCAATCCTTACATTCAATGTACAGCTAAGCGTTTTATTATTTGCATTTATTCGTTGAATACCAAATAATCCGTAGACATTGTACATTTTAGCGTAGGAACATGCCTTGTAGTATTAAGAAGTAACCTTTCCAGAGCAGAACCTGTGTATTTAATGGGCCAAGTTAACAGATCCACAGATAATTAGATTTTCGCCGTTAGCTTTCTTTCTTATAGAATTTTCGACTTCAGAGATTTCAAGAGCCAGAAGACTTGAAGACACAGAATGATAGCAAAGTTAACCACTACATCGCTTGTTGGTTTTGGAAAAGTATTTAATATGCATGGTATCACTTTTACTGATATCACGGCGTAGTCTTTCGTCCATAATTTTTTAGATTTTTTGCTACAAGCAAAATGAAACAACTCTTTCGTCCTTCAGTTAAAAGAAGTGATGAGGTTGTATACAAACGGCAATTTTATTTTAGTTCAAGGTATTTTGGCAAGTCTTTCTGTGAGTTAGTCACATTTTTCTGCAGACGTCGCCCTTTTTTTTGGTGAGAATTCTGTGACAGAGCGTGGTGGCTAAGAGGTAACGCTCTGGCCTCGCATTCTGGAGGACGCAAGATTCGAATCCTCGTCCGGCCATTTAGAGTTTGAATTTCATAGTTTCACGAAATCACTCCACGTGAAAGCCGGGATGATTCCTTCTAAAGGCCCTTACCCGAATTCTTCTCCTTTCTTTGCCCTTCATCATTTCCGCCTCTAATGACCTCAACGTCGTCGTGGCGTAAAATAAAAAAATAAAAATAAAGATCTTTGGCAGATGCGTGAAATAGTATCTTACATTCATTAAACACACAGGAAGCAATTTCCCAATGAAACTATGTTTACTTACGGGACGTGGTGACATCATCATTAAGCTTTTATGATAAAGTGTGACATTAAGCTCAATTAATTCCGGAATGCAGCCATTACGTGTGTTTATTATGAAATTTCAAAATTGTAAATCCAAGCAGCAACGGATGTATGTCATTATTTCCTTCAGTACAAGGGGCTGAGTTGGTTCGTAACTATCAAACTAAAACAAAATCTTAAAATTCTACTTCGGTTACGATCGTGCGACAATTTAATAGTTTTACTTGAAATTTATATCAAGCATCTTGCATTTATACGCCTTAAAATTATCACTGAAATGTCATTTACTGGCTATTAAGAAGGCATCTGCATTGATGGAGGAAGATTGTAATGACACAAATCCGGTAGGGCTGGAGGATATTAGAGTATAAACCGAATAGTGGAATGTTTCTGACGAACAAAGCTGAAGTATAGTTTGAGAGCAAATAAAATCTCTTGCCGTGACGGGATTCAAAGCGAAAACATTACTATTCCATCCTGTTCTTCCAACTACCATTCAGTGTGTTGAAAATGCTGTCTTGCCGATAGAGTTACTATTGATGCAAGTAGGAAAAATATTTGTAACTAAAGAAATAATAACACACGATAATCCTAAAACTGCTTTAAATAAAATGGTAAAATATAAACTGAATTAAGTACCTACAGTTAAATAATCTCTTTTTTAGTTATTTTAGACTGCCCAACATGTATCCGGGATAATCTTTCCGATTAACTGAGGAGATACTCGATAAGATGTTTTCAAATCTTCATAACATCTTCTTGTGGCCAAAAAACGTAAAGTTATTGCTAAACGGGTTTCGGAATTTACTGCATCTCTCATCAGAGTATCTTGTTTGGTGATGTGTGTCCGTATGGCCTGCAGTAGTTTATTATAAGTTTCATTATTCATTGGAAGGTAATCTTAGTAGTCACCAGGTTCTTCCGGGGTGTAAGGGTTTGGGAGAGGTTATACTAGCATTTTCCAACCAAATGTCAACCTCTCCTTCACGTGGTGCAGCCTGTTTGCACGGACGAGGCTCTGGCGACTGAAAGATTCCCGGTATAAGGAATCGCCCACTGCTTGCCAACGGCCTCCGAAAGGAGGGCGGAAGAGCGGAGAGTCTTTCAGGGCACCCTCTTGCCCTTGGGGTTGGAAACGGCCCCTAAAGGCGGATGAATCAGAAATGATCAACGGCATGGGGATGCAGAAGGGAAAGGGAAACTACTCAATTAAAGACTCAAAGGGTATACCGAGGACATGTAATCCTCTAAAATTACATATACCATGATTCCTCAGACTTCCACGGCCATCTTTGTTCATGATTAATTGACTTTCGGGTTTTGCCGCGTTGTTTATTTCATTGCCTAAGCTTTCAGCTGGTATCCTCCAGCCTTCGTCAGAGATACTGTTTATGTTGACATAGCAACGAGCGCCAAGCATCGCAGAGTAAGAGGCCGCTATCTTCGTTGGTGTTTTTTAAAATTTCTGCTGCCTCTTTCACCCGTCGGGGCCACCACTGGTCTTCTCTCCACAGTAGCGTCGTTTCTTGAAATTTTTTACTTCATGCCCGGTATTAATAGCATGGCGGAATACAGCGGATTTGTCGCTGTTGTTATATTTGTAGTGGCGGATATGTTCTTTAAGTCTCTCCGCCACAGTGCGACCTGTCTCGCCGATATAAACACTGCCACAACTTCAGGGGATTTCGTAAACACCCATAAGCTGGTGTGGGTGTAATTTGTCTTTTACCTTTGTCAGTGACTGACCAAGTTTGCAGTTAGCCTTATATACTATTCGCACCTCCACCCGCTTTAACAATTTCCCAATCCGGTCTGTGATACCCTGTATGTATGGGAGACAGGCGAATTTTGTTGGCACATTAATATCATGGGATAAGTTGACGTCTCCCATAGGTTTTTTGGGTCTTAAAATCCTCCTGATGTCAGATTCACTATAGCCGTTGGCTTGGAATATTTTTGTAAGTGTCTCCATTTCTTCATTCAGGCTTTCCGAGTCACATACTGTCTTAGCTCTTAAGTTGAGTGATGTCAATACGCCTCTCTTCGTTGCCGGATGATTGTGCGACATGGCGTGCAGATACCTATTAGTGTGGGTCGCCTTGCGATACACAGTGTGACCCAAACTTCCATCGCCTCGCTTGTGAACAAGGACATCGAGAAATGGCAGTTGTCCATTTTCTTCCACAACCATAGTGAACTGAATTCTTGGGTGGGCACTATTCTGGTGGTTTAAGAACTCTTGCAAACTGTCCTTACCGTGAGGACAGATGACAAAAGTGTCATCAACGTAACGGATCCACTTTGTAGGTTTTAGGCGCGCGTTGTTAAGCACCTTCATCTCGAATGATTCCATGAAAATGTTGGCGGCTATAGGTGAAAGTGGCGAGCCCATTGCCACACCTTCAACTTGAGCATAAAGTTGACCACCGTACTGGAACACGGTTGACTTAAGGCAGAACTCTGTCAGGTCAGCCCACTCAGTAGACTTTCCTTGTGCAAGAAGTTTAGCACGTATTACAGCAACGGCTTCGTCTACCGGCACATTAGTGAATAATGAGACAATATCAAAACTCATCATGACATCAGTCTTCTCTAGCGTCAGATCATCAATAATTTGTATAAAGTGAGCTGAGTTCTTTACAGCTGATCTGATATCTTCCGTGAGATGTTTCAGTTTATTGGCAACATACCGCGCAAGTGGATGAGTAGGTGAGTTGACCGCGCTCACAATCGGACGTAAGGGAACCTCTTCTTTGTGCACTTTGGGCAATCCATAGAACCTAGGCATCATGCAATTGTTTCTTTTTAGGTTTTTCTTGTCCTCCTGCTCAATCGCTTTGGAGGTGTTAACTCTTCGGGCCACCTCTGTCCTAGTCTTCTGTAGTGGGTTTCTGCTTAATGGTTCGTTGGTCTTGTCTGCCAGCAAGTTCGTAATCTTATTGTGGTAGTCCAGTGCTTTCATCAGTACGGTTACACACCCCTTGTCAGCTGGGAGAACCACAATATCATCACGTTGCCGTGATACCCGCAAGGCTGATCTTTCTTCGCTAGATAGATTGCTGCGTGGTAGTTTTGCGTGGGCAAGAATGCGAGCTGTCTCCTGTCGGATGTTATTTGCCTGATCGGGTTCTAACCCCACAATGGCTCTTTCAACGACCGCTATGATATCTAAAGTTGGCAAATGTGTGGGTAGCGGGGCAAAATTAAGATCTTTTGATAGCAAAGATATTGTTGCTTTATCTAGTTCCCCGTCCGTGAGATTTACCACTGTATGGACCAGTTGCGGAAGTTTAGATTGTTGTTGTTGTTGTTCTGACTTGAATTTTTGAAATTTACAAATCTGTGCCTCTCTAGTATTATTCAGCACTTGCAACGCGTAATTCGATGAAACTGAATCCAACGTATTCCAATCAGGAGCTTCGAGATGTGCGGATAACCGTAGATGTAGTTTGTATAAGTTACCTTCTAAGTGAGCCAGCCCCGTTCGCGTCTGTGGTATCCTTTCGCGCAGAAGCATAAATCCTGTCTTATGCTTCTGCGCGAAAGGATACGATATTGAGAAGTTACTGAATGGCATGAACAAAATACTGAAGGAAGATTTTGGACTGAATATAAATCAAAGTAAGGCAAAAGTGATGAAATGTAGCAGAAATGATACCAATACTAGTAGATTAAATATAAAAGTAGGATCGGATACAATAGGAGAAGTAAGAGAATTCTGTTAGTTGGAAAATAAAATTACAACCGATGGCCAAAGCAGGAATAATGTTAAAAGCAGAATAGCACTATCAAAACGAGCCTTCATGAAAAAGAGAAATCTTTTAGTTTCAAATATTGATCTATAAATTAAAAAGAAAATTTTAAAACTCTTTGTGTGGAGCACAGCTTTTTATGGTAGCGAAACATGGACTTTATGAAAACCGGAAAGAAAGAAAATTGAAGCATTTGAAATGTTGTGCTACAAAAGATCGCTGAAAATTAAGTGGACAGACAAAGTAAGAAATGAACAAGTTTTGGAAATGATGTTTGAGAAAAGAAGTTTGTGGAAGAAGCTTACAGAAAGAAGAGACAGGCTGGTAGGTCATATTTTGAGACATGCAGGATTGGTTAATTTGTTAGTGGAGGGAACAGTCGAAGGTAAGAACTGTAGAGGAAGACAGAGATTAGAATATATGAAGCAGATAATTGAGGACGTGGGCTGTAAGGGGTGGATAGGAAGGGATGGAGGATTGCATCAAAACCATTCAAAAAACTGACGACAGCAAAAAAAAAAAAAAAAAAAAAGGAAGTTCTTCCGTCTTTAATTCACCGAGCAAGCTGATGTCAGTGTATAAATTTCTCCTAAGCAACCATTCTTTGGAGCACTTACATTTATTTATTTTTATCTATGCACCATAATAACGCAACAGGAAGTGCAGCTTCTGTCATTTTGCTCATAATATTCATAACGATTCAAATCAAGAGCACTCCACTTCGCACTAAGAGAGACAATACGACGACTGTGGTGAAATTTTGTAGAACCGTCTGTCAATACGACGACTCGCAACGTAGAGGAGAATCGGGTAATATGGAATACCATTTATGTTTTGTTGTACAAAATAGTACTGAAAATAATTTAACACCTGAAACTAAAACCAATACAACCTTCAACTTCTTGTGATAACATATATATAATAAAAAGCTGTCAAAACAGATTTTTTTATTAGTAACATTTAGTTTTAAAAAAAATGTCGTTTGGAGGGTAATATGGAATAGGCGGGTAATATGGAATAGAAGGTTTCAAATAACGTAAACTATCTGGAATTGAGATAAACGGATTTAATGATACTTTTTAGTCAACATCATCATCATCTTTGTCGGATTCAATAGCTATAGCTTCTTTCTTTTTCGGCTGTTCTTAAAACAAAACATAATTAATGAATAAATTAAGAAATATTTATTTTCTCAATTGTTATTTTTTGTTTTCAATCAATATTAACAAAAATCGTATTACTGACATTATATTTGATTAAAAATGTATTTCAACTTAGTAATTATTTTTCGGGTTGATGAAATACCACAGTTTTATGGAATACCAGGTATCTCATATTACCCGAATCGCTATCTTGGACAAAATAGGCTTGATGATATAAAAAAAATGATGGAAGCCAGAAAAAAGACCTGTACAACAAACCATCACTCTTTTAGTACACATTACACTAAGACTAGCGATCAACAAAATAAATATAATATTTTATATATATTTTAGAAAACTAATCATATTTGTTAAATACATGTCCCATAATCATACCAGGGTTGTATGCAGGGATTTGAGTAGGCTACTTTAAAAAATAAACGTCGTTAGTTATTGTCACCGTCAGGTGAACGGTCAGGTCTTCTTCTTCTTCTTCTTCTTTTTGTTTTGTATGCAAACAGGTGTTTTTTTTGTGAGGAGGGGAAATTGATTATTCTTTCCTATATAATATTCATTACAGTAAATCAAGTGTATATTCAGAGGTTTCCGTAAGATCCATATGTTAATTACTTAACCTTAAGTTTTATCCAAGCGAACAACTTAACTAAACTTATTTTACTAAATAAACAATTTACTTAAACTTATGCGACGCGACTCGATGCGATTCTTCATGCTAGTGTTCGATTGTATCAAAAGTAACAAGTAACGATTCGAAAGTAACGGGTACTGATTGGTTTAGTAACGAATACATATGGGTACAGAATTTCTCGTTAATTTTACAGCTCTAGTGGCGTAACCTCTCGGTAAAGTCGATAATGTTTGTTTGATGCGACGCGTTGTAAACATAAATACAGCGACACGAGGAAACGCCAAAATTGTAGCAACCGCAACGAAACAGGTTTTCGGAACGTATTCCCTGTAACTCAGAATAATTTTTGATAACTCATGTTGACGCAAATAATGAAGTTAATTAGAAGATTCTTGTGTATTTGGTAACGGGTGACAACATTTTCTAAGTTTAAGGGCTAGTAACATGAAGATAATTTTAATTTGTCTCAAATAGCGTTTTATATTTGTTTGAAGCTGTTGTACCGGAAAGCTATGATACGCTGAGGATGGTTGGCACCATCCGAAAGCATTGATTTGTTGCATTTAAGAAGCTTAGTTGGTCTAAAGCCTTACCAGAGGACTGGAATAATTTTACAGTAGTGCCCGCACATAAAGAAGGGGTGACAAATAGAGTAGAAAATTATTGGACAATCAGTTTGACATCAGTGGTATGTAAATTAATGGAGAGATTGATATGCAACCACATCACAAATATATGTGAGGAGCGTAAGTGGTTTTCAAGTAGGCAACATTGCTTTAGACAAGGATATTCATGCGAATCTCAGTTGGTGGGATATATGCAAGATATTTCGGATAAAACAGACAAGGGAGGTCAAATTAATACTGTAGCACTAGATCTTTCAGAGCCTTTGACAGAGTAAATAAGATAAAAACTATTGGAGTGGATGAGAAAGTGATTTTCTGGGAAGAAGAATTTTTAAAAGGTATAAAACAGAAAGTCAGTGTAGGAAATGCCAAATAAAATGAAGTGGAAGTGAAAATCGGAGTCCCAAAGGGTAGCGGATATGGACTATTGATATTCATTATCATAATGAATAATTGTGTTGATTGTTTACTATCAGAAAATAGAGTGTTTGCAGATGTTATAATACAATATTAAAGGGTCAAAACGGTAGAGGACTGTAAACAGTTTCTGCATAGGAAATCTAGTTGGGTTGGTAAACATGGGATGAAGATAAATGCAAAGAAGAGTCAGCTTATTAGATACAGAAATAAAAAACTAAAAAAACTAAAGATTGATTATGATTATATGGTGGGGAAACAATTGCTTGCTGAAGACTTGAAATGTAAATATCTTGCCACTACATTTGATAACAAGCTTAACTGGGTGGACACAGTGAACAGGTAGTAGGAAAAGGTTTCAAAATTCTGCACTTGTTGGAGAGAGTGAAGAGGGGATGTACGAGAGAAATGAGGAACCTTTGTTACAACTTACAAAACTTTGGTCAGGCCATTGCTTGAATATGGTAGTGTAGTATGGGACCTACATTTTGAGTATCAAATACAGGAGTTGGAGAGGGTGCAAAATGGGCTGCTAGATTTGTTTCCTGATATTATCGCAGAATGCAATCTGTAACAGATATGGTAAATGAGTTGGATGACAGGAGGAACGTTAAAAGGGTCATTGGAGTGTATAAGACGTGTATAAGCTTGGAAAGATATTGGTGTCAGATTTAAAAGTAATGCATGGAAGGGAAAAGATTACGATGATCACAAGCTGGCACTAAATTTCAGGCCCAAGAGAGTAGGAAGATTCTCTGTTTTAAGGTAAGAGTGTTGGGGTTGGAATACGTAACCAAGATAAATGACGAATAATTGCCAGAAACGATGAAAAAAGTTGTAATTTGTGGAGGGTAGATGTAGGTGGGTGCAGGAAAGGGGGAAGATGGGTGTGTAGGGAAATTGGCACCGGAGCGTGCGCTCCATTACAATTTAATTAAATGTTATTGTAATGCGCCTATCGTCGGAGCTGAGAAGCAGAGGGAGGTTTGCAGGGGCGACGCGTGTCCCTAAGGTGCGTGTGCGGACGGAAGCCGTCCTAATTGTCGGCGGGGCCATGCGTCAGGATGAGCGGGGATTACCCGCCGCGCCTCGTAAACACGGCGACTCGCTAGCAGGGCTCTCGCGTGGCAGAGCAACGTGGGCGACAAGTGAGAACAGGAACTCAAGTATACTCCTCCTCCTTCTCTTATTTGCATCAATTAACATTACATGACGTAATTTGACTACACTCCTCTCCATCATGCTATTTCACCACCACTGCTTTTTCCTTTCTGTTTTGAAAACGTATTAACTTTGCCAAATGTTACAATATCTTAAAGATTGTCAAGATTCATTCTGTTGTTCAGCGATACGTATTTTCTACTGTGTCCACGCGTCTCGCTGGACTAATTACTCCTCGTTCTGACTGGAGACCAGCTGATGGTTTAGTATATGCGGGTTGCTGCCTGTGCATTATAATGGTATGTGCAGTTACCGCAAGCACTTGCCCATCTGTTTTGGCGGGGAGGGACGCTGGATGCGATAAGCATCCTGGTGAACGTGAAGCGGCCCTTGGTAAGAAAACGGTAAATTACAACATTATGCCAGCCCAATGCAGGATAGTGACTTTACCAAAGTACGACGGAACCATAACACGCCAAAACATATCTAAAACAATTACATTGGTCTCATTTCTCTCAAGGGAAAGTGTCCACTATAATTTTAAGTAGCAAACCGGAATTTTCAAAAAAAAATTTATATGTCTCTGATCAAATGATTTGTTTATTATTAAATTCCACTGTCACCTAGCGATGCATTTTCTTGTTTGTTAGTTTAGAAGTGTTTGGGGGAAACAAACAAATCTGTGGCATGAATGGACAGAAAAATAGTTTAGCAGTTGATTTCTTTGCACATTATTGATAAGATTATGACCACTGTCATGATTATATCTTATTTGTCGCGTATTTTAAATATTCAAAGTGAATGCAGTGATTTGTATGAATAAAATCTTTCATTTCGAATCTCATTTTCAATTACAGGTTAATTATGATGAATTATAAAATCGTAAAGATTTTTATTTTATTTACTTATAATGAGCACAAGTTACATGATCGAAAATCACAAGAAAACCCAACGTGGGATTAATAATTCTTGTTAATTAATTAATTAGCGAAAAAAATGAAAAACCTTCAGGTGGACAATTCTATTATCATTCTATTGATTGATGCCTGAAATGTAGTGACCCATTGTTGTGTGCTTAAACGTTTTATTGTGATGCAGGCAAAGTGATTTAACATATAGATTTACAGGAACAAATTTCTTCTTCCCTTTGGGAAAATAATCGCGCAATCTAGAAAACTAAACCAACAATTTTTACGTTATTCACTCGTATGAAGTTAATGAGATTAAATGGAAAATTCAGAGGGTTTAGTGGCAGGTAATCCTAATGACAAGTTTATTTTAATCGTAAAGGATTCTGAGGAAAATTTGTCATCCAAAATCGAACAGATTTATGACTAGGCTATTAGTGGGTAAGAAATGCTTGGAACGGGTGAAAGAAATTTGCAAATTCAAATGCTATTCTATACCAATGTTTGTAATCAGTTTTTAGGATTTTTATGTAATCTGAAAGACGGGCAGGACTCATCGAAGGGATATTTAGGATAGAAAAAAAAAAACAGACGGGAAAGAATCATTGTATACGAAAATGGGACAATTACAGGCACAAAACATGCAAGAGTCTTAACAGTATTCAGTCGAAAAAGAATTGAGAATTGTGCGGGAAGAAATAAATGACAATTTTTCTGAATTCCAAAATACTATAAGTTGAGATGTCAAAATTTTGAAATAAAAAACCGTAGACTTAAAGTCCAGATGCAATGGATTCGGAAAATGTAAAAATAAGGCAGCGAAAGACAGGTAGAACCAGTGTACAGTTGGATCAAATCCGGGAGGAGATACAAAGAAGGAAAAAAAGAAGTCAACTGGCCCAAAATTTGTAGAGGGCAAATGTAGGTGGGTGCAGAAAAAGGGGAAGATGGGTGTTTAGGGAAATTGCCACTAGAGCATGTGCTCCATTGCAATTAAATTAAACTGCAATTGCGGATTGCTGCCAGCAGATTGAAACTGGCTTAAAGAATGCTGTTGAAAATTGTGAAATAGCTCTTCCGGGACTTGCAGATTCGATAAAATCCTATTAAGAGTAAAATTAAGAGAAAATTTAACAAAATAGAAGAAGAATTGAACAACATAAGGCAAGACGGCATGAACCCGGCGCCAAATGAATTTAACAAAAAAACCATTTTTAGCTTCCCTCGTTGCTGTTATTAATTGCTTGTTTAGATGCTTTAATTATTCTCTGCTGTTTTATTCTGTACTGTTTTATTCTTTCTAATCTCTTTAACCTTCTCACGTCCCTTGTATAGTATGTAGGTTCTGCACTTGACTTTATTTCCTGTTTTGGACTAAATATTTCCTCACCCTCTTTTACAATTTCTTTCAACTCTTCTCACTTCACCTCCACCGTTCTTGCATCATCCTTCCATTTGCTGAACCGCTCCCTGAAATATCTCTTCAGTTATAAAACTTGTGCCTTTTTATAACTACATATTTCCGCTTTCAATTTTCGCCAATAATTCCGTAATATCCATCAGAACTGCGTTTTGATCAATTATTCCTTCTGTTACTTGATATATCACAATACTTTCATCAGGTTTTATTAGGAAGATATCCGCCATGTTTGGTCCCCTTGGCCGAGTGTGGCGGTTGAGCGGTTAGCGTTCTGGCCTCGCATTAGTGAGGACGTCGATTCGAATCCCCGTCTGGGCATCCAGATTTGGGTATTCCATGGTTTCCCCAAATCACCTCAGGCGAATGCCGGGATGCTTCCTTCAAGAAGGCCACGGCCAAATTCATATCTGTTTGCTGTACCCCACCTTTCCCGCGTCTAATGACCCCGACGTCGACGAGGCGTAAAGAAAAAAAAATATCTAGCCCTTGCGCAACAACTTCTTCCCTTACTAATGGATTTGAAAATCTTTCAATTCGAATCCCATTTTCAGGTTAATTTTGATGCATTACTAGCTTCGAGCCCGTCAAAAATAACGGTTTGAACGCAATATTCTGGCAGTTCACTTTTTTGCAGAATGGCCTTGATTTTTTAATGTTCTACATATTTCATTTGCAGTTCACATAGCGATAGAGTAGTGACTTGTACTGAATTAATGACGACGGAAGTATAGAACCAATAAAATTAAAACAAATTAGGAATCCCACAAAAACGTTCGCTATCCATGTAATATTAGTTTTATTCCTGGTCCAGGCACAGTTCAGCACGATAAATATGAAACTTCTTTCACTCCGATTAATTAATACACTCCTGGAAATTGAAATAAGAACACATTGACGCCGGTGTGTAAGACCCACCATACGTGCTCCGGACACTCCGAGAGGGCTGTACAAGCAATGATCAAACGCACGGCACAGCGGACACACCAGGAACAGCAGTGTTGGCCGTCGAAGGGCGCAGCGGTTGGGCACCGCCGCAGTCAGTGTCAGCCAGTTTGCCGTGGCATACGGAGCTCCATCTCAGTGTTTAACACTGGTAGCATGCCGCGACAGCGTGTACGTGAACCGTATGTGCAGTTGACGGACTTTGAGCGAGGGCGTATAGTGGGCATGCGGGAGGCCGGGTGGACGTACCGCACAACATGTGGGGCGCGAGGTCTCCACAGTACATCGATGTTGTCGCCAGTAGTCGGCGGAAGGTGCACGTGCCCGTCGACCTGGGTCCGGACAGCAGCGACGCACGGACGCACGCCAAGACCGTCGCATCCTATGCAGTGCCGTAGGGGACCGCACCGCCACTTCCCGGAAAATTAGGGACACTGTTGCTCCTGGGGTATCAGAGAGGACCATTTGCAACCGTCTCCATGAAGCTGGGCTACGGTCCCGCGCACCGTTAGGTCGTCTTCCGCTCACGCCCCAACATCGTGCAGCCCGCCTCCAGTGGTGTCGCGACAGGTGTGTATAGAGGGACGAATGGAGACGTGTCGTCTTCAGTGATGAGAGTCGCTTCTGCCTTGGTGCCAATGATGGTCGTATGCGTGTTTGGCGCCGTGCAGGTGAGCGCCACAATCAGGACTGCATACGACCGAGGCACACAGGGCCAACACCAGGCATCATGGTGTGGGGAGCGATCTCCTACACTGGCCGTACACCTCTGGTGATCATCGAGGGGACACTGAACAGTGCACGGTACATTCAAACCGTCATCGAACCCATCGTTCTACCATTCCTAGACCGGCAAGGGAACATGCTGTTCCAACAGGACAATGCACGTTCACATGTATCCCGTGCCACCCAACGTGCTCTAGAAGGTGTAAGTCAACTACCCTGGCCAGCGAGATCTCCGGATCTGTCCCCCATTGAGCATGTTTGGGACTGTATGAAACGTCGTCTCACGCGGTCTGCACGTCCAGCACGAACGCTGGTCCAACTGAGGCGCCAGGTGGAAATGGCTTGGCATGCCGTTCCACAGGACTACATCCAGCACCTCTACGATCGTCTCCATGGGAGAATTGCAGCCTGCATTGCTGCGAAAGGAGGATATACACGGTACTAGTGCCGACATTGTACACGCTCTGTTGCCTGTGTCTATGTGCCTATGGATCTGTCTGTGTGATCATGTGTTGTATCTGACCCCAGGAATGTGTACATAAAGTTTCCCATTCCTGGGACAATGAATTCACGGTGTTGTTATTTCAAATTCCAGGAGTGTACTTCCAGTAACATGACGCTTATGAAAGCAGTTTAAACGGTTTGTAAAACTGGTTTCAGAGCGAATTATGCTGTAACAAAATGTGTCAGTTGCGATTCTGGTCAACTTAGTCACAACCTCCACTAACATTGCATTCGAAAATCATAGCTTTTATTACCCTCATATGAATAACGACAGGTAGCACCTATGGTGGTAGTCTGAATTTATTTTGGAAAAGCTCGTATGGAAAAGCGAATATCGACCATTTTAACGATATTCTTCGCGATATGAGTACCGTACTGTGGTTAGATTATCGGAGTATTTGACTATGATTCATTTTGATAAATGTATTTTACTTTAATGATGGAAAGTTTAATATAAAAAAAAACCGATAACGGTCATTCAATTTAATTGCAATGGATCACAGGCTCCGGTGGCAATTTCCCTACACGCTCATCTTACCCCTATCCTGCACCCACTTACATTTGCCCTCTACGAATTTTATCTTTAAATTTTTTCAAAGTTTTTGGTAAATTATTCATCATTTCTCTTGGTAACTCATTCCAATCCCTGACACCTTTACCTAAAAAAAAGAATCTTCCCACACCCTTGTGCCTGAAATCGAGTGCCAGCTTGTGGTCATAGTCATCTTTTCCCTTCCATGCACTACTTTTCATATCTATTGCAATATCTTTCCATGCCTCATCGCCATTATATGCCTTTTTTTTTTTGTAACAGTTTAACGTCCCTTTTTAACAACGTGGTCTTTAGAGACGGGAAAGGATGGGGGCAAGGAATGGGAAGGAATTCGGTCATGGCCTTTTGAAGGAAGCATCCCGGCATTCGCCTGGAGTGATTTGGGGAAACCATGGAAAACCCAAATCTGGATGCCCGGACGGGGCTTCGAACCGCCGTCCTCCCGAATGCGAGGCCAGAACGCTACCGCCATTATATGCCGTGTACACTCCCATGACCCTCCTCATCCTTCTCCTGTCTTGCAATGTATCCCATTCCAGCTCCTTTGTCATATCCGTCACTGGTTCCATTCTGCGATAATTTTCAGAAACAAATCTAGCAGCCCTTCTTTGCACCCTGTCCAACTCGTGTATTTGATACGTAAAAAGAGGGTCCCACACTACACTACCATATTCGAGCAATGGTCTGACCAAAGTTTTGTAACATAATTCCTTTACTTCTCTCGTATCTGGGTGATACATTTCGCGATTCGTAAATTTGGTCTAAACTTTCTCTTAGTTTTTAATTAACTGCATTGTTTCTTATCTGCTACCAAAAACATTCTTAGGTTATATTTTAACCTATTTATTATAATTGATACAGATAATATAACGCAAACATGGAATACTCTTCTCCTTGTATGAATTTCTGCATCTAGTTGTCGTAAATAAACAAAAAGTAACAAGTAAATTTAAACGAACATACCACTTGTACTTTGTAACGCATTAATTTACTAATATCCCTGCTCGCAATTATTTGGCTGCAAGAATATCGTTGTTGAATTGCTAATTATAAATTGAAATCATTTTTAATTACATCTTTCGTGATGTGAGTACCTTACTTTGGTTAGATTATCAAAGTATATAGTTAGGATTTTATTTAAATAAATGCAATTTTATAATTTCGAAAACGGATAACTGTTATTTATTTAACTGATATATTGCGCGATTACGTACGTTTCTCCGAGTTTTTAATAAACTTCATTTTTTCTTACTATCTACCAAAACAATTCTTAGGTTATGGTTTAACCTAGTCCTTATAATTGATACAGTTAAAATAGCGTAAATATTGAATTGCCTTCTCCTTACATGAATTTCGGCGTCTAACTGATACAGATAACATAGCGTAAATATTGAATATCCTTCTCCTTACATGAATTTCTGTGTCTAGCAGTGAATGAACGAAAAGCAAGATGATGGAATGAATGTAATATGGTGGCTGTTGATTGGCGAGTGAAGGCTGGTACGTGACTGTTCTCTAGCCAATAGCTGTAGTAGCTATAGACGACGCATCCAGACTCCAGATTAGCGTTTTATATAATAGGATGACATCATAAAGAAATTTACTTCAGTTAATTATAATTAGCGCAAGTTATATCATCGAAAATAACAAAGTATGTGACGTTAATACTGTTAAAATGATATAGGAACTGATGCAAGCTGTCACTGTTCATATTAATTCGCTACTCTTATCGGTTTTTAAACTATAAGCAGAAATATTAATAAAAAGATCTTCGACAGAATCTAACTATTGCCCAATCAAAATAAAACGCTCCGATGTGCTCCCATTGAAATCCTGCGAGGCCTTCGTGTTTCCTTCTGGAGGTGCAGAATGGAATTAGCATCGTTGTAGTTTTCCACTGCTGATTTTCGTGTACTAAGTTTTAATGTCACTTGTTAAAATAATAGAGTCATATGTAAATATTTTTCCAATTAATTCCTTTGTGCAAGTTTAACTTACGGCCGCATCACAGGTGTTCAGGATTATAGTATAGTGATAAAAATGAGTCATACACACGTAAAATTAATAGATTTCCTACTATACAATTTCTAAATATATATATACATACATATATATATATATATATATATATATATATATAAAGCGTGAAGGATTCATATTTATCAAAAATTGAGCACAACAAGTTTGGATCAGCATAGCATATGCTATCTAAAGCAATTTCTCTTTTTTTTTTTATCGATATGATGACTCAAGTTCGAATCACATTGATACAAAGGTCTATACATGAAACAGGAACTCGTATTCAAACGACTTTGTAAAATTGTCTAGTAACCAATTTGTCTGCTGCTTAAGATTCACATGTAAGCAATTAAACAAGTCCATGCAGTTCTCCCGGTAGTGATACTAAATAACAGCAACTCAGCGTTATCGTAATATGAGTTAATTATGCACTTCCTTCTAAAGTTCTTAATTTACTACACTTTACAACCTGTAGCGAGAGTGAGCATTGAGCGCAGAGAGAGCGAAAATTTAAAGGTACTTACATCAGGCAATACCACACTGTTACGAACTGAACAAACTGCGGGTCATATTGTATTCAAATGGGCCTTAAATACGAGGCATGTTTTTTTAAGTATGTACAATTTTGAAATTAAAAAAAGACGTGCAAATATATCTTAATAATTTTATTTTTACATGAAAGCCTGTACCTTACTCTACTTTTTTACATAATTCCCTTCAATATTGAGGCACTTGTCATAACGTAGTACCAGTTTTTGGAAACCCTCATCATAGAAGTTTGCCGCCTTACTTGTTAACCACTGCATCACAACTGTTTTGACTTCGGTATCGTCTTCTAGACGCTGACCGCCCAGGTGTTTCTTCAAGTGCAAGAACAGATGATAGTCACTGGGCGCCATATCAGGGCTGTATGGAGGATGATCTAGAGTTTCCCATCGAAAAGATGTAATGAGATCTTTGGTCTGATTAGCCACATGTGGACGGGCATTGTCATGCAGCGAAACGATGCCCTTGCTCAACTTGCCACGTCTTTTGTTCTGGATTGAACGGCGCAGATTGTTCAATGTCTCACAATAAGCTGCTGCATTGATTGTCTCATTACGAGGCAGAAACCGAGCGGGGCGGTGTAACGGTTAGCGTTCTCGCCTCGCATTCGGGAGGACGGCGGTTAGAATCCCCGTCCGGGCATCCAGATTTGGGTTTTCCATGGTTTCCCTAAATCACTCCAGGCAAATGCCGGGATGCTTCCTTCAAAAGGCCGTGGCCAAATTCCTTCCCATTCCTTGCCCCCCATCCTTTCCCGTCTCTAAAGACCTCGATGTTAAAAAGAAACGTAAAGCAGTTACAAAAAAAAAAAAAAAAAAAAAAAAAAACAAGGCAGAAATTCCACAAGCAATATTCCTTTTCTGTCCCAAAAAAACTGTACACATGATTTTCCGGACAGAAATAGTTTGCTTGGACTTCACTTTTTTGGGTGAATCTGAATTCCGCCATTCCATGGACTGTTGCTTTGATTCAGGTGTGACGTAGGCCACCCATGTCTCATCGCCCGCAACAATTTGGCTTAAGAAACCATCACCATCGTTGTGGTACCGCTCAAGGAAAGTCAACGTTTTGTTTTGTGCACATCCGTTAACATTTTCGGTACCCAACGAGAGCACAATTTTCTGGAATTCAAGTTCTCGGTCACAATGCCATACAAAACACTACGAGAATCATTAGGAAAGTCATCACACAAGGAGGAAATCGTAAAACATGTTTTCTCTCACCTTATTGTCCACTTTGTGCACCAAACTTTCATTAACGACCGAAGGACGCCCACTCCGTTGTTCATCATGCACATTTGTACGGCCATCTTTAAATGCTCTCACCCACTTTCTCACCATTCCATCACTCATAATGTTTTGTCCGTAAACTGCACAGATCTCACGATGAATATCGATCGGTTTTATGCCTTTAGCACAAAGAAATCTTATAACAGCCCGTACTTCACAGTCGGCGGGACTCACGATTATCGGAGGCATCTTAAACGCTCAGTGAACAACGTAAACAAGGAAGAATTAGACTGTAATGGCGTCAGTGCGTAGGCAAGAGATGCAGGTACCCAGTGTGAATCCGCGGAACCCTGACCGTAGCGCTGCAGCCCCGGTGTGACAAAACGGTACTTACTTAAAAAAAATACGCCTCGTATCCGTTTGGTAACTGTACTCTTGGTTGTCTGACGTCCTTTTGGGACGAGTACTGCCAACTTTGCCTTTCTGACTTCCCTGTTGCCGGGTATACAACATCTGCCAAATGTGATAGAGCATTGGCTTCCACATATACTACCCCTCACAGAAGAAACCTTTTCGGGTTGGTGGACTGGCTGCGGGACAATCCTCCTCCGCGCCTTGCTGCCACAATAGCGGCAGCCACAGCAGCCTCCCGAAGTTCCTAAGCGTACCGCCTGCCTCTCTCTCGCATTCTTAATTCTGTCCTTATTCTATTTAAAACTACCTCCTAGAGTCAATATTTATAGTTATAGACAATTTTATCCCTTAATTATGTCTTGTGGCATCACTGGGTTACAACGTGCAGAGGTGGGTGCTGCACCCCGCCTCGTCACCAGCAGTCGTCTATGCGGTAGGAAGAAACACAGCACCCTCACAGGGACAAGTCTCTCCTCTGAGGCGTCCTTACCAGCTCCAGCCTGGTGCAACTTGCTTACAATACTACTTAAAAAAAACATTCCTCACTGTTGCTTTACTCTCTGTCATTCTCATATATACAATGTTTCCTACTGCCTTAGTCTTTTCATACTTTAAGGCCTCGAACTTCTCCTTATTATTTCGCGTGTACGTTGTAAACGTCCACTTCCTACTTTCCTTTGCACCCACACGAACTCCATTATTTCATACCTATTATCCGGGTGTTGCACCATTGCACCATAGTCGCTTTAGTCTCTATCATATATATCTCCTTCCTTACGGTGCAACCTCTCCAATACGCGCCACCAAACCGAGCTTAGTATGAAGTGTAATGCAATAACGTTTACTTTTTGTGTATTCTGCCAGCACTTCCTCCACCAATGAATTTTCGTAGAGATCATTATATAGGGACTCCTAAAAGCTGACACACCCACCTATATATCATGTTTACGGACCTCTCTACCTATCAGTAGGTCTCTGTATAGATAACTGTACAGTATTACGCAATCTGCAAATAAAGAACGTGCAACTGTAAACAGAAAACAAAAAATTCCTTCAAACAGAGATCAGCAATATTTTAGATCAGTGGCGGCTCTAGACGTAGTGATACTGTGACATGTCACGACCTCTAATCAAGAATAAATAAATTAAATAATAAATGTAGTGCAAGAATAATAAATATTTATAAATGCCCCATTCACTACTCTGCGATAACTTATGACAGCTAGGGAAAATATTTAAATGCATCTGTTGGTACATCAGTGAACTGTTTGGTTGTCGTGGATACAGTTTTCGGATGTCACAAATCGCGCATGCGCTCTAGCGTTTTCATGAGGGTTCGCTTTCTTAGTGGCGAATGGAGAAAACTTCGTTCTCTCAAACGCTGTAGCTCGACAACGTTAGTAACACTGTCGGTAGAGCGCAGCAGCAGTCGCCATTTAGCCACATTCAACTACATTCCTTGGAACAGTGATTCTCAACCCTGTGGTTCGCGAAACACTGGTGATCATCGAATACAGTTCAGGTGATCCACAGGCAGAATATCATAAATTATGATACAATTGTAAGGACAGGGAAAATGATGTAATTGCTTTGCATATTATCATTTAATGAGTCATTTACCATGTCCTTACAATTATATTGCCTATTATGATACCATATTCGTACTGTATAAGGCTGTATGCCCACCTTTTTAAAAGTCTTGAATATTTCAATGACCGGACAAAAATGTGGCATTTCCAGGGTGAGAATTTTTTTTTTCTTTTAACTGCTTAACGTCTCTTAACAGCAAGGTCTTTAGAGACGGGAAAGGATGGGGGGCAAGGAATGGGAAGGAATTCGGCCATGGCCTTTTAAAGGGAGCATCCTGGCATTTGCCTGGAGTAATTTGGGAAACCATGGAAAACCCAAATCTGGATTCCTGGACGGAGATTCGAACCGGCGTCCTCCCGAATGCGATGCCAGAACGGTAACCATTACACCACCATCCTCGGTATGATGAGGATAGAACAGCGTTGTTTCTACAATAGTCTATTCTTTTGCTGAAAGAGCGCCGTTTGTCTAGAATTTAAGTAAAAGACAGTTTACTAAGGGTTTTAAATGGGTATCAGGAACCGCGGTAGCTGGTAGTATTGGTAACGTAAGTGGTGAAGAAAACAAAAATAAATGGTGTACGGTTTAACATCTTTTATTTTAGTTTATATATGTAGGCCGTTGGTTTAGGGTAGCGTCCAGCCTATAGTAACATTATTATTTATCTGGTTTGGACTGATTAACATTTAATTAACTTTTAATAGTTCACTTCCAGTTTCGTATCTGCGTTTTTTATAGGAATTCAAAATATGGTTTTAGATTTATTATGTTATAATGCATGTGCGAGATGTTAATCACTTAGATAATAAAATTGGGTCCAGGGTGTAACACATTAAAGACAGGGAACTACTCAGGGGAAAAATTGCGGAGGTAAAGGATCTGACTGAAAAAAAGCCAATCAGAAAAAGGAGGGTTTTCTCAGAGGAAGAAAAAGCCAGAGTACTGGCGAACGAGGAAGGAAACTCAAAAGAGGAAATGAAGTTGCGCAATAGTCGTCAGTAGATAGCTGAAACGAAAAATAATTGTTTAAAAAAAACATAAAAACCGCCTTCAAAAAAAAAAAAAAAAAAAAAAAAAAAAAAAAAAAAAAAAAAATTGAAATAACTTTATACCTTGCTTAGGAGAAAGTAAACCTAACTGGACAATATTTTACATTAGTGTTATTGAAATTTTTACATTAATTAGTTATTTTTGGATCCGATGCCAGCTGTGACATAGTGAAGATCGAATTACTGAACTTCTTTTGGTGTTAGAGGCGAAACGAGGAGTACAATCAAAAATTCCCAATATTTTACAGCATGTCGTGAGGCAGATGGTGTTATTGCGGGAGACAGCTTAAGGAAACAAATTAACAGTATTTTAATCTGTGGCTTGGCCTTCTTGGTCATCCAGGCATACCTCTGGCGCTACAGTGTCAGTTGGTAGGCTGCATCATACATTAAACGATTTACAGTTAGCATAATATCGGCATATCATCTGTACATTTTAGTTTTGATGAAACAGGTTTTTAGCATTAATTGTGGGTAAGCAATATTGTAATTTTTTATGTATTATTGTTATTCATTATTGTTTTTATCGTTTTGTATTTTCTTGCTTTCGCTGGCACCGACTCCAAAAATAACTAATTAATATAAAAGTTTCAATGACACTATTGTCCATTTAGATTTACTTTCTCCTAAGCAAGATATAAAATTATTTTAAAATTTTAGTGCTTTTTTTAAGGTTTTTTATGTTTTTTTTTAAACAATTGTTTTATATTTTAAATTTTTAGTGGTATTATAGGTTGTTTTGCATTTTAAATATGCCGCAGCAGTTCCCATTTTGTGAACTTTCTGATAGCTCAGAGATTCGGGATCTTTCAAAGAAGAATAATGTCTTTATATACCACAACAATTTCCAGGACGCGATGAATTGGGTGTTGTGTTAAGAAATGTCAGTTTACATTTTGTCCAGGCTATGTTTCAATCGTATCATATCTGTTATCTGTTACATGATGATAACCGAAACATGTAACATCTGGGCATTAATTCATACCACATACAGAAATCTGTCTCTGGAATATATCTGTTTGCTCCGGCATCACACAGAAAATATAGATTTTTAATTGGTTTTCACAACGTGAAAGCTTGGGATCCAAGTTAAAATCTGAAGTAGGGCCTACATGTTGAGACATTAAGACACATTTATTTTATAAATATTATGCCATGATTTAAAAACAGCTCAACTGATTTTGACGGGATTTAAAACTGTGTATTTTTGTAAAGAACATTGGAGATTAAAAGGGATAAGGTTTAACGGGAAGAGGAATTGAACTTTTGTCTACCAAATGTAGACTGCCTTTTTTGATTGATTTAAAGTATATGTGTGTTAATTTCTATTGATATCAGATAAAACTGTAGGTATGTATAAAAAACAATTAAGGGGTGTGGAGACGAAGAGTAGTTTGGTTTTTGTAAAACTAGTGAGGGGCACTGTTATTCTCTTTGTTTTAAATTATACATGTGCAAATTTCCATCGAAACCAGATAAAAATGTAGCTTTGTGTAAAGAACATTTGCAAAAATTAAGTGGGGTAAGGGAGTGAAAACAGAATGTAGACACTACGTTTCTCTTTGTTTTTAAGTATAAATGTGCAGTGTTCCATGGAGATCTGATAAAACTGTGGGTATCTATAAAGAACATTGGAAATTAGGAGGGGTGGGGGTAGAAGGGAAGAGAAGTTGGTCTTCTGCAACCTAATTTAAACACAATTGTTTTAAAGTATATGTGTGCAAATTTCCTGCAGAATCGGATAGAAAACTGTAGATTAAAGGATAGAAAGGAAGGAGAGGAGTTTGGACTCTCTAAACCAAATGTAGACAGTTTTTTCTGTTTGTTTTGCGGTATACATGTGCATACTTCCATCAAAATCAGACAGAAACGGTAGCTTTGTATAAAGAACATTGACAGTAATTAAAGGGGTAGAAAGGGGGATAGGGTTTGCGTTTTTGTGAAATTTATGTGGACAGTATTTTTCTTTTTCTATTTGTTTTAAAGTATACGCAAGCGAAGTTCCACCGAATCGGATTAAAATGTCGGTTTTGTACAAATATTAAGGGAAGGGGATCTAGGATAGTTTTATTTTTTGGTCAGAAATCTTATCCATAAAAAATTACATATATATGCGCCAACTTTCATAAAAATCGGTCAAATGGTGTCGACTGTAGCTTTCTAAAAATAAATTGACAAAAATTAAGGGGGTGGAAACGGGGAGAGGGATTCAGTTTTTGCAAACCAAGAGTTGGCATTTTTTTTTCTCTTTGTTTTATAGTAAAAATTTGCTATGTTCTGTCTAACCGGATAAAAACTGTGGTTGTGTATAAAAATTAAGCGGTTAAATGGGGAGAGGGGGTGGTTTTTAGATCTTTTGTTCAGACATCTTCTTTGTGAAAAAATACATATAACCACCAACTTTCATGGTAATCGGTCGAACGATCGCGACTGTAGCTTTTCATAAAGAACATTGACAAAAGTTAATGGGGTTGAAGGAACGAGAGGGGTTGAGTTTTGGCGGACCAAATGTTGACAGGATTTTTCTCTTTGTTTTAAAGTATACATGGGCAAAGTTCAATAAAAATCAGAAAAGAGATGTAGGTTTCTATAAAATTAAGGGGTGTAAAGGGGAGAGGGGTGGTTTTTTATTTTTTGGTCAGATACCTTGTCCATGTAAAACTACATGTATATGCCAACTTCAATGGAGATCAGTTAAATGGTGTCGACTGTAGCTTTGAATAAAGAAAATTGGCAAAAATTAAGGGGGTGGATAGGGAGAGGGGATCCGTTTTTTTAAACCAAAAGTTGACAGTATTTTTGTCTCTATTTTTGGCTATATATGTCCAGCGTTTCATCGAGATCGAATAAAAATTGTGGATATGTATAAAAATTAAGGGGTGGAAAGGGGTAAAAGGGTTGGTTTCTCAATGAAATTCATATTGGACCACTCTGGAGGTATACCCTAGCCACTAAAATTTTTTTATTTAAATCGGTTCAACATTGGCAAAGATATCGCTGAACATACAAAAAAAAAAAAAAAAAAAAAAATACAGACGAATTGAGAACCTGCTTTTTTTGAAGTCGGTTAAAAAGAGGAAAAATAAAATTTAGGCCTATGTAAGTTAGAGGCCCGCAGCATTATTTTTGACAATTTAATGATACTCGGGTTGAAAAATGTTGAGAAACGCTGCCCCAGAAGCTTCGTCAATGCCAGGTGGCAATATTGTTTCTGTTTCTTAGATCCTCTGACGGATTCTCAAAAGAAATGTGTTCCACTGCCGTCGTGGCCATCGAAGGCAGTGCCGGATTAAGAAGGTATAGGCACTCAAATTTTACAATTTACAATATTTTGAAGATTCCTTTTATTTATCGTACAGTATAATAAAACAAAATAAAATAATTTTCATGCTTTTTGTATTACTTTGATTGTTTTATTTTGGACGATTTTATTTTTATTTAATGAAAACAGTTATCTTTGAGGGTACCTTCAAAAATCGGGGGCTCCAAGCTACTGCCGAGTTGTGCCTATTGGGTAATCAAGCACTGCCTGTAGATCAACTTGGTTTTTGCCTAATCACTCAATGTTTACCGTTTGGTTATTTTTAAAGTATTTATCATTGATTAATTTCAAAATCATTTCTTTAATCCGGCAGTAACGGCAGCTAATGAGACATTCACGCGTTGCAAATTTCTGTGTTGCCAGATTCCAGTTTTTCCAGGCACCCATGGTAATTCTACCAAAGGTAGGGCCCGAAGCGAAACGAGCGGCGATTGGCTGTTGAAATGACGTCACTGCAGGAGCAAACACAAGCAATGGATACAAGCGGCAAATGAGCGAAGCGTGCTGCTGTTCAAAACTATTGGATTTACGGATGCCAGAGCAATTAATTCAATGGAATTTTGTAAGTATTTGATAGAAAGATTCACATACCTTGTTACGTTAGTTTTTCTCCGCATCTGGAACGGACGATGCGAGGAACTGACGAGATTTCCTCCTATGTGCCGCTGCTGCTTTTTGCATTTTAAGTTTTGCATTCATGTAACGTAAAGGAATAAACATTCTTGTCCTTACATAGAGTTTTATCACTTCCACTGGCACATCTGGATATTTTTCTATTATTTTGGCACAAATTCTTTTAACAATATTCTTTTCTTTCGATATAAACTCACAACCATTCACATCTATAAAAATTAGTTCAAATAGTGACACTTCATTTAACCAGTCATCGGATGGCACAATAAGGCTTCCGCGTGATAGTACTTCTATCCATTCAGATTTTGATGTAGATGCAGCCGGACACATTAAAGATATAGATGTTCCCACTGTAGCATCGAATTTTCTTCGTCGGTGAGCGATGTAACCAGCAAGATAACGAAACCCTTCAATCGAGCAGTCTGGTCTCAAAATTCTTTCTTGAATATCATGGTGAACACCATACCCACATTCCAACGGCAAGGTGTCAAACTGTACTCTACTATTCATAATGTCAAATGAGTCGTTGACAAGCTGTAAAAAATTAGCAACGTGTTCTTCTTCTGGTATGAAATAGCTTATTGCTTGTGCTGTGGTGTTAGAAAAGAGTTGCAATGCCAAATATACTCTCTGGCGCTCCCTTCCTTTAACCGATAAGTGAAACTGCGTAAGCTTGTGGCACACTTTTATTTCACCATTATCCAATTCAATTAATTTTTCAACCACTGTTTTAAACAACTTTTTTATCACTCGGAAGAATAAACCCGTCAACAATAAAATGATTCATTAGCAGTTTATATAGATGAGGAACATCTGGAAACACCCATATTCTTTTATCAGTATTTATCGGATTCCGGAAGCATGTATTTGTATGGCTTACATTAAGTTCTTTCCAAACACAGCGATTCTTTGTGCCCAGATCAGCAACAATAGCAACAACATTGTAGCCGGCGTCTTCAAGGCTGCAAATAATTGATTTTAACAATGCCGCTGTCATTTGAACGCCAAGATCGTACTATATGGGCTGTTTCCAGCCACTGAAAAGACCACGAATCATAGCAAATTGTACATTACTATGCGGCCCTATAATATGAATACGATCTTCTTTCTGGTCGTAAACAATGCTTCTCTCCACATTTATTTCATCAAATGACAAGACACACACACGTTCAGCATAGGAAAATGTTAATGCCTGAGCTTTCAATGGCTGTATTACATCTTGCTGCACACCTGTCAGACAGCTAAAAGAACGGGAGATACTCCGCTTCAAACTTGACAACCTGGCAGCGGAAAGTGAAGCTTATTTCTCAAAAATAAATAGCACTTTTTGGAAATAGCACGTAATGTCACTGCTTTGCAAATATTATCACTGTTCCACTTAACATGTTTTCTTTCCTGATAATAAACATTTAATCAGGTTTTCCGAAAATATGTTTTTCAGTACTTTTGTCACCTCGTTGTGTACTGATTTCTTGATATTAATCTTGAGCTCTGTTTGTTTCTGGGAAGTCGCTCTCAATTCTTTACGCAGGCATTTGTTCTTAATCTTCAAAGTTAAACATGTAGCTTCCAGTTTTTTTTTCTCTTCAAGTTCTTTCACACGTCTTTTAAGTAACATAACTTCATCAGAATCAATATTTGAGGTTGAAGTGCATTGGTCCATTTTTGTTTTTTTAGGCGACACACCGGCAAGGGTTTCAACAGCTCTTTTCCTCACATATCTGTCTTGATATCTATCAGTTCTGCTGCTTTGGTTTTGACTGATGTTGGTTGGTGAACTTTGAATGGCAGTGGACGTGCAAGGAGCATTAAACATCATCATAGGAAGATTAATATTCGGCACAGAACCTGGTTTAAGTATTTTCTTTGGAGGGACCTGCGCTCGCCAAGACACCGAGCACCAGGAGGACAGACTGCAGCCGCTCATCCAGCTCCTCACGGAACTGCTAACGTGACTTCCGCTAAGGGAGGTCGCGCCAGTAGCCTCTCCCACCTAGGACCTTTCCACCATGCGCGAGGACCACCGGTCACCGCCATATGAAGATTTATCTTCAGCCAAAAAAATGCCGACAAATCGACAGTTAAGACCAACACCGTCACCAAAGAATGAGGAGTAAATGCCGAAAGGCAACACACTCCAACATACTCTGCTCCAAATGGCTGGAGCAGTGACTGGCTCTGCTGCTGCTGACGACCCCGACTTCGAGGAGGCGGAGACCCTGATCTATATATGTTGTACATCCGGCAAGTACAGCGAAATCTTCATGGCAAAAGGACAGCACACATCCCGAAGCTGGTGGAAGAAATACCTAGACGCCCAGGTTCAACCATGCATAATCCAACTCCGAGTCAAGTCCGGGAGTAAAGAGTATGCATGGGAAATACCAAGTAACATGTTCCTGTGCATCCTCAGCAACGAGAAGTTCGGTCACTTCGCCACGCCCATCACTGACAAGAAGAATGACTGGTCACGGTTTGTCAGCCTTCCTGTCATCCTCAGCAAGGATTTCAGAGAGGATGACTATTTTGAAGACCTACATCGGGTGCTATATTGCAAACCACACCAACTATCATCTTCGTCTAGCCAGGAAGATGAGTCCCAAACCTCAAGAAAAGACGGAACTACCGCCGGCCTTAAAGGACCGGAATTTCCAAGAACACCGTCCTTGCCCATGCACCTCGACGCCACGCCTAGTCCAGACCACCAAGTAGTGGCATCGCAAGCGCCGACAGGGTTGACACCGGACAACCTGCTCGTAACATGTGCGAGCCCATCAGAGTTAGCGGCCGTTAAGGATTTCCTCGAGAGCCATAGCATTCAATTCCAGCTCGTCCAGTATGGAGGCGCAGGGCTTCCGAAAAGTGATAGCATCCCAAACACTGCTTCGCCAGAGGAAGCAACCAACCGAGGAACGGAGGTCACCCCAGATGAAAACCTCCCACCACCTACAGAACCCAAGCAGTCAACGCCATCGGAAATCAATGATGTTGAGGCAGCCAATATCCAAGTTAAGAAGCAAAACGGCCGGAGCACCAAGAAGATTCCCCGCAGGAAGAAATCATCATTGTCAACTGTTGACCAATGCTTCAGGTGCCAGGGATTCTGGCATCGATCGAAGGATTGCCGGAACCAAGTTCGGTGCGTTCGCTGCGGGGAAAATCACAGCGTGTTGGTGTGCACCAGACCACGCGAAGCGACACCAACTTGCGCCAACTGCGCCATGGACCACGCGGCTAGCTACGGGGGCTGCCCACTGAGGAGGAAGCTGCAAGCGGCTATCAACAGGAGCCGCCCCCAAACCAGCACAGAGAAGATCACGACGCCACCCAGAGCGCAGAAGGATAAGACCACCCACGGCCATGTGACCAAGCATAACCACCAAACCAGACACGATGAGCATCTACACAACAACCGTTGTCAATGCCAGCAACAAGAAAATCAGCTAGGGATGGTCGTACAACTGCTCACGCGGGTTGTTAACTACGCTCATCCCCACCAGGCGATAAGAATAAGCAAGGGTTTCCCTCTAAGGTCATTATATAATGGCCAAAGCCGGGTTTTTCCCTAAAGTGTATATCATGTTTCCCAAAACCAACCATTTGTTACAGTAGATAAAGCTACAGAAAGTAGCGGGGCTACATAAAGCCGTTGAGGCAGCGAGAAAAAAAAATAAAAATTTTTGGCACTACGATCAGTGATGGCATCCACGTCGCCTGTGCAGACTGGTGCAGCCAAGTCTACTCGTTCGTGCCTATCTGCTGTCACTAAGGCAGACACTGCATCTTCTAGTAGCGCCTCCGAGTCGCCCGTGAAGCTCGCCGTCATCAAGAAGGCTAAACGGAGGAAGAAATTCAAACCTCCCGGCGCCTTCCCGCGGGAAGTTGGCTTCTTGGCGGAGGCCTCTCACCTTCCACCAGGGGCCACGGAACGTGTTGTGGAAGAAGTCAGACCAGAAGACTGGTCCTTTAAAGTTTGGAAAAGACGCCTTGCACGAGGCAACCCTGAGAATTGGAGTTTCGCCATCTCAGTCATCCTTGACGGCCTTCAGTTCAGGTGGCGGGTTCCCACCTGCGACGCTGCCACTTTCAAGAAGGCCCTGACTAGCCGCGACCACAGACACCTGGTCACTAAGTATCGTCCTGCTGGAGGAGTCGAGGCGTGGCCGGAGGCACTTGTGTTTCCACTGGCCAGCGACTTCGTCTGGGAGGAATATGTTGAAGACACCAAAAGAAGATTCCAGACCTACAGCTACGACACAAAGACGTACCGCAACTTCAAGATGACGCCGATAAGGCCCACACAACCCTCTTCACCAACTCCTTCGCCTTCGCAAAACGGTGAGCCAGCTCCAGTAATCTTCTCTGCCGCACAAATAGGCCCAGTACCACCGATCACCGTCAGCTATGCTGGGAACTACTGCATCTTACTGGCTCAGATGCAGAGTGCCATGAAACTTCCTGTATTCAGCTGGCCAGACCATCTTGGTCTGAAGATCCTGCTGTCCTGCCCTGAAGACTTTGAAGCCGCCATCCAGATGTTGCAGCAGGACTCCATATCTTATGAAGTAACACTCTCCTGCCCCAGGACGAAGAAGGCCGGCACTTCTACGCAGAAATCTGCAGAAAAACCACAGCCACGCAAGCTGGTGCAGTGCTACAGGTGCCAAGAATTCCGGCATCTTGCTAGCGAATGCACAAAGCCAGCTAGATGCGTTCGTTGTGGTGGTGGACACTATGTCGCAGAATGCAACCAGCGTCGCGAGGACGCCGATTGCTGCAACTGCGGCTCTTCACATGCTGCTTCATACCGCGGCTGCCGAGCATGGAAGCAGCAACGCAGTAGGAAGAATCCTCAACCGAGTAGTAGGTCACATACGCAGCCCGCAACCAGACGTCAAGAGAGCGTTGTCTGCCTGAGACACATAAAAAAAAAAAAACCTACTGCTAACACACGGCCAGAGGAGCGCCGGAAATCACACTGCTCTCCGCTAACAAGACGACAAGAGGCCATGCCAACGGAGAAGACTAAGCATCACGAAGATCACACCAGACGGCGTCCACCAAAGAGACAACCCAGGCCAAAGATCACCGGCAGAGAATCATCCGACCACACCACCCGTCAATCATCAGATCAAAGAGAAGAAACGTTGGATTCACTCATCACTCTTCTCACAAAGCTCGTAAATCACCTCACATCAAAAGAAGACACCACTGCCCCCCTGAGGCAGCATTAATGGAACGACACAAATTGCGGCCAATCATTTCTGAAGAAGAAGGTCGCGGCGGTACCCACTCAGTACAAGAATAACATCGACAGCCAACGTGACGACAAACCAACAGAGAAGAAATGCCCCATCAAAATGAAGCTGGAGTAAATGTCTACCGACAACACACTCCACCCTACTCTGCTCAACGGAGCAGTAATTGGCTGTGGCTGCTGCTGAAATTTTGGCATCCACGTCGCCTGTGCAGACTGGTGCAGCCAAGTCTATTCGTTCGTGCCTATCTGCTATAACTACAGCTTCTAGTAGCGCCTCCGAGTCGCCCGTGAAGCTCGCCGTCACGAAGAAGGCTAAACGGAGGAAGAAATTCAAACCACCCGGCGCCTTCCCGCGGGAAGTTGGCTTCTTGGCGGAGGCCTCTCACCTTCCACCAGGGGCCACGGAACGTGTTGTGGAAGAAGTCAGACCAGAAGACTGGTCCTTTAAAGTTTGGAAAAGACGCCTTGCACGAGGCAACCCTGAGAATTGGAGTTTCGCCATCTCAGTCATCCTTGACGGCCTTCAGTTCAGCTGGCGGGTTCCCACCTGCGACGCTGCCACTTTCAAGAAGGCCCTGACTAGCCGCGACCACAGACACCTGGTCACTAAGTAGAGTCCTGCTGGAGGAGTCGAGGCGTGGCCGGAGGCACTTGTGTTTCCAACCCCACTGGCCAGCGACTTCGTCTGGGAGGAATATGTTGAAGACACCAAAAGAAGATTCCAGACCTACAGCTACGACCCAAAGACGTACCGCAACTTCAAGAAGACGCCGATAAGGCCCACACAACCCTCTTCACCAACTCCTTCGCCTTCGCAAAATGGTGAGCCAGCTCCAGTAATCTTCCCTGCCGCACAAGTAGGCCCAGTACCACCGATCACCGTCAGCTATGCAGGGAACTACTGCATCTTACTGGCTCAGATGCAGAGTGCCATGAAGCTTCCTGTATTCAGCTGGCCAGACCATCTGGGTCTGAAGATTCTGCTGTCCTGCCCTGAAGACTTTGAAGCCGCCATCCAGATGTTGCAGCAGGACTCCATATCATATGAAGTCACACTCTCCTGCCCCAGGACGAAGAAGGCCGGCACTTCTACGCAGAAATCTGCAGAAAAACCACAGCCACGCAAGCTGGTGCAGTGCTACAGGTGCCAAGAATTCCGGCATCTTGCTAGCAAATGCACAAAGCCAGCTAGATGCGTTTGTTGTGGTGGTGGACACTATGTCGCAGAATGCAATCAGCGTCGCGAGGACGCCGATTGCTGCAACTGCGGCTCCTCACATGCTGCTTCATACCGCGGCTGCCGAGCATGGAAGCAGCAACGCAGTAGGAAGAATCCTCAACCGAGTAGCAGGTCACATACGCAGCCCGCAACCAGACGTCAAGAGAGCGTTGTCTGCCCTACTGCTAACACACGGCCAGAGGAGCGCCGGAAATCACACTGCTCTCCGCTAACAAGACGACAAGAGGCCACGCCAACGGAGAAGACTAAGCATCACGTGGATCACACCAGACGGCGTCCACCAAAGAGACAACCCAGGCAAAAGATCACCGGCAGAGAATCATCCGACCACACCACCCGTCAAACATCAGATCAAAGAGAAGAAAGGTTGGATTCACTCATCACTCTTCTCACAAAGCTCGTAAATCACCTCACATCAAAAGAAGACACCACTGCTCCCCTGAGGCAGCATTAATGGAACGACACAAATTGCGGCCAATCACTTCTGAGGAAGAAGGTCGCGGCGGCACCCACTCAGTACAAGAAAACATCGACAGCCAACGTGACGACAAACCAACAGAGAAGAAATGCCCCATCAAAACGAAGCTGGAGTAAATGTCTACCGACAACACACTCCACCCTGCTCTGCTCAACGGAGCAGTAATTGGCTGTGGCTGCTGAAATTTAGTAACACACTCGACAACTCGACTCACTACTCACGGGCTACAGCGGTTCGCATACGAGTGCATTGAGGTTAGACAGCTCTTCCTCGCGTATGCGAGCACTGTTTAGCTCCAGTGAAGAATACAGTGAGCTGCTTCTTCTTCTTCTTTGGGGATATCCTTTGCCCACCCCTTCCGAGCTAATAGGGTTTTACCGCCACACGGCCCACTCCTGCGGGAGTGGAACCCCCTGGCGCAAGTTTATAGGGTTGTTTCCGGTTCGGGCAACCTTACGGTGACAACAACGGACCGGAACAACACTCCCTTTAGGCCTTATACCTCAACAATGTCTGATTTGACTGGCACTTCTTGCGCTTCGGCCCCCGAAGTCTACAGCGACTCCCCACAATCGCCCTCACCGGAGGACAACGAGATGGAAGTGAACCTATCGTCGGCGTCTGACAACCTCATCAACTCTCCGCGCTCAACCTCTCCAGAAGAAAACGAGAACGAGACGGAAGTGACGAATAGTCAGAACCCGGACGTGAGGAAGGGCACATCAAGTCCCATGCTGACGCCCCAGCCCCCCCATGGACGGGGTGAACCACGCGTAGCAAAGTGGCGAATATCGCCTCTTGCCGCACAAACTACCAAACATCCGAGAAAGGACATACAGCCAGCGGGTGGCCCCACTGTTGAGGGCACGCCGACCACCATCAGTGTCTGCACTAAGCAGCTGGAGAGGAACGTTGCTAGCAAGGACAGGAAGACGCTGAAGAAAAGGAAGGAGGCGACTGACCGACTGACTGACACACCACCCACGCGGAAACCGAGATATTCTGCTAGTCGATCTGGGAAACTACCTCACCGGCAAGTTGACGAGGATGGCTTTGTGTTTCCCAAAAATACCAGTAAACCTCCACCAGCGCTGGACCCCAACATAGTTGAAACCAGTAACCAATTCCAACCACTGCAGGCTGAACCAGCTCCACCAGTGCAGAGATCAGCACACATTCCCCCTATCGTGGTGCAATTCGAGCACAGTTACAAGGCACTCCACGATAAGGTTGAAGCCGTTGTGAAGAACTCTTTCGCTGCCAAAACGGCTGCCGCCACAGGGATGTTGCAGGACAGCAATATCCCATACTATACGTTTCCCATTGGAGCAGTCCCACTACTCAAGGTAGTCTTCGGGGGCATCCCTAGAACCTTGCCCACTGAAGATCTCAAAGAAGAACTTTCAGAGATGGGCTTTACTGTTCAAACGGTGGCCCAACTTCGCCGCCCAGGCAGCAACATTTTAATGCCTCTATTCTTGGTGACCCTCGCGGATTGCCAGGAAAACAGAACTATCTTTGGGGTGGAGAGAATTTGTCACCTCAAAGTAACAGTCGAAAAACTCAGGGCCACTACCGGACCTCCGCAATGTTACAATTGCCAACGTTTCGGTCACGTGTCCAAGAACTGCAAAATGCCCCCGGTCTGCGTGAAGTGCGCCGGCCAGCACGACTCCACCAAATGTACAACTCAAAAGGGACGAGACACCGCCATGTGCTCTAACTGTGGAGGAGGACACGTGGCCATTTACAAGGGCTGTCCGGCTTTCAAGAGAGCTAGAGACCGCATCAAAGGAATCTCTGCCACACAGGAAAAGCCCCCAAACCATACTCTATCAGCTGACGGTATAGAGAGGCAAGAACAGGCTCTATCCTCAGTAAATCAGGACAACCTTCATACAACTCGACAGGACAAACCCTCAGTAGCGAGGTGAGGACGAAGTCCCAGTCGCGCCGCAGAAGGAAGAGAAAAGTTGGGTCTAACAACTCAAATAGACAACAACCACCGACCGGAGAGGACGGCCACAGCTCAGGCAAAGAACATATTGCCTCTACCGAGTGCAATTACCCGCCTGCCACAACGACTTCAGAGCGGTTAACCTCATCCACTGAACCACCTCCCAGTCACCTCTCCGCCTCCCAACAGAGAAGAACCTCAGGCGAAACCAACCGCGATGCTCAAGACAAACTGGACAGACTTACAAATATGCTGGAGTCTGCCCTAAAGATGATAAACCTCCTTTCTGAGCAGCTGGAGAAAATGACCGGTGCAATTACTACCGCTCTCGCTGTCCCTAAGTGCGCTCAATGCAACCACAATGGATAGGCAACCACAAATCTACTCTCTGTAATTTTGCGTTTGGAACGCAAACAGCATGTTCAGTCAACTACTAGAGTTCAGACAATTTCTCCGAGACCAAGACATTGACGTATGCATGGTATCAGAAACCTTTTTGAAACCTGGGCTGCGAGCAGCGGTAGCTAATTACAGATGTTACCGCCGAGACAGACCCACTGCAGGCGGCGGAGTCGCGGTTTACATCAAACAGAGTATTCCACACCACGAAGTTTTACTACCACCTCTTCAGCAAATGGAAGCCGTCGGGGTTGAATTGGCTACTGCCAGCGGGAAGCTAACTGTCATCTCGTGCTACCGGCCTCCTCGACGATACCTTGAAGAAGCAGACTTCATGGCCCTAGCGGACATCAGTGGCAAACTCCTGATTGGCGGTGACCTCAATGCTAAACACTCTGACTGGAACAGTAGGCATAACAACACGGCGGGTTTAGCATTGAGGCGTCTGTCAAACAGACTCAATATGTGCATTTGGGCACCAGAGGAGCCCACACATTACCCGAGAAATGGCAACACACCCGATGTACTCGACGTATTTATTACAAAGGGCATCCAGGGGTACGTCGCCACCTCAGTCATAAACAGACTCTCTTCTGATCATTGCCCGGTCATGGCCGAGGTTGAGGTCGGACCCTGGCAAAATCATATTGACCCATCTCCTGACTACCACAAAACTAACTGGAGGCGCTACCAGGAGATTCTCCCGGATAAACTAGCTGACCCAACTGAAATCTATAACATCGACGACGCCCTACAGTCCTTCGAGACTGCAGTCAAAGAAGCAACCGCAGCCTCTACACCAGTCAGGGTACCCAGACCAGCACCTACTCTACAACTTTCCCCTCACTTACTAGCGCAAATCCGGCATAAAAACCGTATTGCTAAAGAGTGGAAACTAACCAGAAGACCAGAAACTAGGAAACTGCTAAATCGTTTACAAAGAGAGGTCAAAGCTTCCTGATACTGCACCGGAATCAGCAGTGGGAGGCAAGAATATCTATGCTCCGCCTGGAGGACGGGACTCTGTGACAGCAAACAAGAAAACTAACCAGGCGAAGGCAGCGAATCCCTCCACTGCAAGGTGAAAGAGGCCTAGCTGTCACCCCAGAGGAAAGGCCAATGCATTAGCTGACGTCTTTGAGAAAAACTTCAGACCATCACAAGCCAACGCGGATCCCATCCACTTGGAAGCAGTCCAGCGACGCCTGAGAGTCTTCCTCGACGCTGCAGACGAACATCAAATAGGCGATATCACCCCGGAAGAAGTAACCGGATGCCTGCCAAAGCTGCACCCACGAAAAGCACCAGGGCGTGATGACATCTGCAACCTTCTCCTTAGGCACTTACCACCGGAGGCCTCAGCCCACTTTGCCGCCATATTCAACGCCATCCTGAGACAACAACACTACCCTCGCCTGTGGAAACATGCAATAATAGTGGGTATACACAAGACCGGTAAAGACCCACTACTGCCGCAGAACTACAGGCCCATTAGTTTACTTCTTGCCATAAGTAAAGTTTTCGAACGGCTGTTCCTAAAACGACAGTCCGCCTTCATCGAAGACACCAACGTCATTCCAATCCACCACCTGGGATTTCGACGTGGTCACTCCACCACCCAGCAGTTGATGCGGGTAACTGAAGCAGTGACCCGTGCCTTTAATTTCAAGCACTACAGTGCCATGGTTCTTCTCGATATCTCGCGTGCCTTCGACTCCGTTTGGCACTCAGGACTGCTGCTTAAGCTCTTCGAGCATGGCATCCCGGGTCCATATGTGAAGCTGCTGAAATCATACTTAAATGGAAGGACTTTTAGCGTGAAGGTGGATAAGGCACACTCCTCTAACAGAAGCATTGAAGCAGGTGTCCCACAGGGCTCCGTGCTGGACCAGTGTTATACTCCTGTACACTGCAGATGTTCCGACTTCTAACGGTGTCCTTACTGCAACCTATGCCGATAACACCGCGTACCTGGCATCTAGCCGCAGTAGAGTGCTGGCCACCGGCGCCTACAGGAAGTCTTGCAGGTCACTGAGGCGTGGGCAAGGAGATGGAGAATAGACATAAATCCAACCAAGACACAAGCCATCATAATCACCAAGAGACTCGGGGCTCGTCGACCAACACGTCCGGACCCAACACTTCACCTGTACGGTAGTGACATTCCATGGTCCCCCACAGTACGCTATCTAGGGGTGACCCTAGATAAAAGACTAAATTGGATCAGCCACATTAATGACATCAGACGGAAAATAAGCATCAGATTGCAGAACCTATTTCCAATACTGAATAGAGACAGCAAGCTTGCTCCAGCCACAGGAGTCAAACTATATACCACTCTTGTACGTCCCATAATGGAATACGCATGTCCAGTGTGGGCATACGCTACAGACCGACAAATTAGAAAGCTCCAAATAATTCAAAACAGGGCACTGAAGAGAGCCCTTCATCTTCCGCACCGGTTCCCCACGGAGGCACTCCATGAGGCAGCCGGAATTCCAAAAGTGAGGGACAGATTCCGACAATTGGCGGAAACATTCTATAAAAGCACAAGGCAATGCAACAATCCAGTGGTAAACACTATCGGCCGCTATGATACTAGCGTCGATAGACACAGAAGACCACTTAGCCTATTAAGTAATTGACACCATAAAGCATACGCACCAACCGTAATGCATTGCAACCCCACAATTCCGATGGAGTAAATGTCTTCGGACAAAAACTCTGCCATCCACCTGCCTGTAAAACTAAGGCAGTGAAGGTGCCACTGCGCGAAATTTAGTAACTCAGCTTGCAAATCACGAACATAATCTTCTGGCACAAAATGTCGCGAACATACAGTTGCTGTTGCTGTACTGAAATCATCCTTGCGATAACACTTTTGAACCCATATTTTCCTGAGCTGTAGATCCTTTGGAAAGGTATGATACGTGATACCAGTACCTTTAGTTTTTCTGCTGTAAGTTGTACAGCCCGCGACAGCACATCCAGGCATGTTAGCACAATTTAAACCATGTTACAAGCAAAATCACAATCGAAATACACCACGCGCCCCTATAATCAAATGCTCCGACAACACATAGTGCTCCTGCGGTGACGTCATGCGCAGAGCCAGAAATTTGAGCTCGGTCTGCGCATGTAAATCGCCCCCCCCCCCCTGCAGGCACCTTTCACTTCAACAATGATCAGTAAACAGTCGGATAATTTCACTGTTGTCACCGCCTGAGCGAATCACTTCGGCCGCCACTGTTTGCCATACGTCATGCTGTTCCCTTACGCTCCTCGCCTGTTAATACATTTCTTGTCTCGTCCTGTTGCATTCCCTCCGCCCATCCTCGTCCAGAGTCTCACAATCAACATGGATACTCCTGCATACAACCGACTATGCGGATTCACTGATTAATCTCTCCTCATTCCTTGCTGCTCGTTCAAATACAGTTTACTAATGCAGAGCCATGTCGAGGCTATGCACCAGCTGAGAAGTAAGCCATGAGTTTTTATCCCTATCTGTGGCCACACTACTGTAGTAAACAGCAGGTCTCTAGACAGAGCCTAAGAAATTCTTTCAGCTGTGCCCAAATTCTCAATCAGCCTCCTTTAAAGCATCTATAAATGTATTAATGTAGCCAACCGTATAATGTTGACAACATGTCACAATCTTAAGCAATACTATAGTACCGCATATGGTTTTTTTTATTATTTGCTTATGGCTTTTCGCTTCGTCGACGTGGAGGTGGGAAAGACCGGGAGCATCAAACGGGAAGGAATTCGGCCATGGCCTTTCAATGGACCATCACGGCATTCGCCTGGAGTGATTACTTCAAAATGATAAACACTGATTTTTAAAATTACTATAAAAATGCAATACGAGGTAAGGTAAACGTAAAAAAAAAAAAAAAAAAAATATCATAAGCGGCCCATGCGTAAATTATGTGAGGTGTTTTTCCGGAATTCGGGACCCCCCCTTCCCCCTCTGGTGAGATTTGGTGAGATGTGGTCGGATCCCCCCCCCCCATAAGAGGATGTGAGATTTTTTACGGCCCCCCTCCCCCTTGCTGATCGAGCTCGTAGTTTTTAAGATTTTTTTAGCTCCTCTTTTTCCGAGGGTGGTTATACCCACCTAAAATCGATATTCGCGTCGTTTGCGGACTTTTTTTAAGCTCTACTGTTATTCAAAAATTTTAAGAACACATGTGAGATTCCCCCACCCCCTTGGTGAGATTTCGCTAGACCCTCCTACCATTTCAACACGTCCCCTAAGTGTATAACTGAATGGTTATCAGTTCGTTCTTAGTGATTTACAAGTTCGGTAAGCCGCTTTGATGTAATGCGAGCCCTAGCGTTGTGTATGGCGACGATGAGGCGAATGGACAGTCCGTCACCGCCGACGACACCCGGAAATTGTGTCCGCGTGCGGCGTCCGATGCAGCGTAATCTCTGATAACGCGACGCATCCATCCCCGTGCTCAGCTTCACCTGCGAGCGGGCCAGGTGCAAGACCCACCAGGACGGTACCGCCGCGATAAGGCAGAAGACTACCATTACAGCAGCAGCTGGCGACCAGTGGAATACCCGCCACTGCGGCCTCGGGTAGCGGGACCTCGGTTTGTATGAGGTTTCTCGCAGTCCACAGCAGTTCGCAAACCAAACACACACTCACCTTACAGAACACAGATTAAAACAGTAGGGTATTTGCATGTATTATATAACAGTAAAACATATAATTTTGATGAAAATATTAAAATATAACATTAAAAACATTTAAAACTGCAATTCAGTTCCAACTATTTAAACGCCACCAGTTTGGCGCGCTGCGCCGTGACTTCAATGTACACGACTTCATTGGCGTGTTGTATATTTTGGAATGTTATATCAAAAAAAAAAAATGTTTTTGTAGTGGGTCTTTGCGGAGTGACTATTGTTATTGGACTATTAAGATGAATATCAGTTTTGATAATCTGGATAGCAACAATCTCAATTGAAGTCGAATTACAGGTGAATAAGTATTAAGTTTTATTATATCATATGGCATTTACATTTGCTGGGTGTATTTAACATTACCTCTAGCACAAGATAATGCAATATCATAAGCAAGCAACACCCAGACGTTACAAATTTGCCGATAATGAGCAAATAATGATTGAACTTTACACATATGAATTTTCCCAGGGCGCCATCAAAACAAAATGATCAATTGTTACAAACATATTAAAAACAAGGACCTTTCAGTGTTTAATGTTCGGTGAAAACAATGCCAGTTAGCTCAAGGGCATTTGAATAATTAAAGCAGAGATTCTTTTCCCAGGTAGCGTTTACGGGTCTTTAAGCCTCGTTAAAACCGATGAAACATTGGCCTGGCGTCAGAACACATTACCATATGAAGACAGCATCGTGAAGGACGTAACACACCGTGTTACTGCGAGATTTAGATCTCAAGATTGCTGTCAGCGTTCGTCTCCTCAAGTGCCTTCCGCGACCGCCTCAGGCCACTCCGGCCAACGAAGTGTGTCGATGCAGCTCCTTCAGCAACCACGAAAGCTCTGGCTTCACCCTCGAAGTCCAGCGATAAGGTCACATGGAAAAAAAGAAGCTGTGGAGTACTTGTGTAAAAGCCGACATTATACGTGATTGGTGATTGGTGATTGGTGATTGGTGATTGGTGATTGGTGAGAGCGCGTACGCCAAAATCACGTGATGTCCAAGGCATTTCCTATTAGCTTCAGTCAGCGACGATCTTCAACACCCTCACGTCTTAGCTGAGAGGAAATGGCTACTGACTCACTGACTCACTCACACTCTCGAGCCATGGCAGACACCGCTACATCGTCCGGTACGGCCAAGAAGGCCAAGTCGGCAGCAGCAAAGAAGCGAGACTCCGCTGCACCTACGGACGCTGCCGTGACGCCAGCTCAGTCCGGTACTGCCAAATCGATAGCAGCAAAGAAACCACGTGAAAACTCGGGTACGACCACGGCAGTAGACACTCGCGTCATCCCTACAACAACTAGCGCCCCCGAGACATCAGTTGACGTCGCTACATCTACGAAGGCGAAGAAGAAGAAAATCAAAATAGGCGGCGCCATTCCACGAGAAGTAGGCTTCATGGCGGAAACCATCCATTATCCACCAGGGACTACTGACTGTGTCTACGAAGGTGCCACCCCTGAAGATCTATCCCTGAAAGTATGGAGACGTCGCCTTTACCGAAGCAATCCAAAGAAGTGGAGCTTCTACATCTCAATCTTCCTTGATGATTATCAGTTCACCTGGAAGATACCAACCTGTGACTACTCCACCTTCGAGCAAGTCTTGACTAGTAGAGAGCACTGTCATCTAGCCGAGAAGTTTCGCCCTTTCAAACTCGAAGACTGGCCGGAGGCTCTCGAGTTCCCGACCCCACTGGCCAGCGATTTCGTCTGGGCGGATTACGTCGAATTAACCAAAAGAAGGTTCAAGAGCTCCTGCTACGACCCTTCTACCTGCCGAAACTACAAGACGACACCGATAAGGACTACATCACCCTCATCATCTACTACAACTTCATCGCCTTCACAAAGCAATGAACCTGCGTCCCCGACGCCTGATTCTCCAAAACCTGTAGTCTTCTCGGTCCCAGAACAGGGACCAGTACCTCCGATCCATCCTCAGCTATGCAGGGAACTATTAGGAATTGCTGGTTCAGCTGCAGAGCTCCATAAAGCTCCCCATATTCAGCTGGCCAGACCACCTGGGACTGAAGATCCTGCTGTCGTGCCCTGCAGACTTCGAGACAGCTACCCAGGTGCTGCGGGAAGCCTCTCTACCTTTTGACACCATGCTTCCCGGCTACAGTACGAAGAAAGCTGGCATCAATGCACCGAGTCCGGCAGAAAAACCACCGCCACGAGAGCTGGTTAAATGATACAGATGTCAAAATTTTCGACATCTAGCCATCGACTGCACAAAACCGGCAAGATGTTTCCGCTGTGGAGGCGGTCATTATGTTGCAGAATGTGACCGGCGTCGAGAAGACGCCGTCTGCTGTAACTGCGGCTCGTCACACGCTGCTTCCTATCGTGGCTGCAGAATATGGAAGCAGCAACGTAGCCATTGACATAATTCATCCAGGTTCCATCTTTCCCGGAGTGGGAGGAAGTTCTTACAGCGGTACTGTATCTCCTTCCATTTCAAACTGGTTATCATAATCGGTGTGGCTTTGGTGGATCGTCATTTCCGGGTTCTCGTTATCGTGTTAGGTGGACGGGCCACCTAATGTTGTCATTAATTCTTGCAGTGCTACCAAGTTGCTCTATCAGCGGGTTAGCTGATTGGGAGCAATTTTTGTAGAATTGCCTAGCTAATTTGGCAAATCTTATTTTTAGTGGCTCGAGACCGCTGATTTCGTGAAGGGCGGCGCACGGCGTACCCCTTGGTAGCTTGAATGCAAAACGAATTGCTCTATTTTGTATAGTCTGGATTCGGTCAATGTGGTTGGAGGCGGCATTGCCCCAAACCACTGCAGCATAATCTAGAACTGGTCGCACTAGAGCAGTGTACAGCCTGATGGCCTGGTTAGGCTTGAGTGTCGACGATGGGTTTAGGACAGAATAAAGAGATTTCATCCTGCCCTCCGCTTTGGCTCTCGATTTGTTTACATGTTGCTTCCATGTTAGTCTTCTGTCGAGTGTGACTCCAAGATAAGTGGCAGTTTGTGTCCATGGAATGGGCTCATCAAAGAGTGTGATTGGCGGTAGTTGAGGGACCTTCCATCTAGTGATAAAAACCGCTTGACTCTTTCCTGCGTTAAATGCCAGTCGCCATCTTTTGGCCCAGTTTTCAATGTTTTTGCAAGCTTTTTGTAGCGATGCTCTAGCTATATTCGGTCTCATGCTCCTGGTAAACTGGGCCGTGTCATCCGCGTAGAGCGCAGTATGGACTCGGTCAGTTCTTGGCAAGTCAGAAGTGTACAAGTTGTAGAGTACTGGGCCAATTACTGACCCTTGTGGGACTCCGGCCTCTATTGCTCTTGCAGAAGAAAGGGCGTCTTCAAGGAGTACCCTAAAGGTCCTGTTTGAGAGGTAGCTCTTCAGTAGTCTCACATGCGACAGGGGGAAACCTAAAACTAATAGCTTGTAGAGAAGCCCCTGATGCCAAACAGAGTCAAAGGCTCTACTAACGTCTAAAAGTACGGCCCCGAAGAATTCTTTCTTCTCAATTGCACTGAATGCATGTTCCACTAGACGTAGTAATTGCTGTGAAGTTGCATGCTGTTTTCTAAAGCCGAATTGTTCATTCGGTAACAGATGGTCCTGGTCTATGTGCCGGCTGAGTCTTTTTAAGTATAATCGTTCGAAAATTTTTGACATTGTTGGTAACAAGCTGATTGGCCTATATGATTTTGGAGATCTCCTGTCCTTGCCTGGTTTAGGTATCGCCACAATGTCAGCCTGCTTCCAAGAGTCAGGAAATTCGTCAGTGGTAAGTATCCGGTTGAATACTGCGGTAAGGTACTGAATTGCCTGGTCAGGTAGCTGTTTCAGTAGGGTGGCTCCTATGCCATCATGACCCGTTGCTTTGTTAGGATTACATTGTCGAATCATGTTGGATACTTCTTCGCTAATTATTGGTTCAATTTCTTCATCTTCAGGGATGACAGTGTTGAGGAAACGTTGAAGTCGTTCCTCCACTAGCTGGATATGTTGAGCATCTAGATGTTCATTGACTGGCCTGAGGTTCCCCTGAAAAACCTCCGCCAGGGCTTCCGCTTTCTCTATGGGGTCAGAGATGACGTTGTTGCCAACATATAGGGGAGGCAATTTAGCCGTTCGTCGGAGGATCCTGCGGGTGAGTTTCCAGGCAGAGCCATCTTCGATATTGATTGTTGCCAGGAGACTAGCCCATTCACGATTCCGATGCTGTTGGACATCAGCTTTTATTTGCCTTTGCATCCTGTTGATGAGACGTTTAGTTGCAGGATTTCGGGTGATCTGCCATTCTCTTGTGAGGTTGTTTTTTATTGTTATGACCTCTCTTATGCGTGGTGGGAGTTGCTTGGAGCGGCCCTGATGGTTTGTCCGGATGGGCGGAGTAGCGGAGTCTGCTGCCTCATTGATCCAGCGGGATAGGTTTTTAATTGCCGTGCTGGGATCAGAGTTTTCAGGTGGAGTGACATTTCGAAGTTGTTGTAAGATACTGTTTTTGTAGTTATCCCAGTTAATGTGGGAGAGGTTTCTGTGACGTCTACTACAGTGTGCAGCTCCCTCAGCTAAGTAGAAAATAACTGGGAGATGGTCCGACGAGAGCGCTGTCTTGGTAGAGATGGCAATGGTGTGTTTTAGATCTTTGGTGATCGCAATATCAAGAACATCTGGAAGTCGCCCAGCTGGAAAAATTGTTGGTTCAGTAGGCCCCCCAGCAACGTAGCAGGAAGAAAAGAAGCGTATGAAGTGGGCCACATATGCAGCCCGCACCCAGCCGACAAGTAAGCAGTGGCTACCTGCGATACACCAGCCCTGTGATTGGTCGACGCCGGAACCTCCGTCAGAGCTACCCACCGCGCAGTAGATCTACCAGCAAATATAAGACTCCGAGACAGACACGGCCGGAGCAGACAGAGCCAGAGGACGGCTCGCTTACGGCCCGCAACGGCGTAAGAGGACGGCTCACTTACGGCCCGCAACGGCGCGTTGGCTGCGGCGAACCGCTATTTGGCCCGCACCCGCGCCTAAGGCAAACTTTGTCGTCAGTCTGTGGCAGACCACTATTTGGCCCGCACCCGGGCCTAAGGCAAATTTTGTCGTCGGTATAGGTGACTTCGGGTCCCTCCCTGCCCGAGTTTGTTGGGAATTACCGCCACACGGCCCTCTCCCGCTGGGAGAGGAACCCCCTGGCGTGAGTTTTAGGGTTGTCACTGGTCCTTGGAACCTAGCGGTGATAACACGGGGCCAGTACAACATTCCTGCTAGGTGCCAGCAGCAAGAATGGACAATAATGGAGATGCTATACACTCTTCTGCGGCGGTCGGGCCTATCGCTCCTGCACACCTAACGTCGTTAGAAGCCAACACCTCCTACCCGTCGTCTGTAGGTGGAATATCTCCACCACGAAATTCTCCAGAGAGCCCCCCAGCAGCGGAAAAGGGATACGGCCTGTATCCTAATGCAGCAAGTCCAGGTCCTACTGGCAGTGAAACAAGACAAGAACCAACCCGAGATCTACAAAGCAACAATGTGATGCAACAATGAATTCCTTATCATTGAATAACACTAAATCATGCAGTTTCGCCGCATCAACAGATACTGGCAGTGAAAGAAGATCAGATATTGTTTGTGATGGAGATGCCACAGTGATCTCCTCAACAATGAATACCTCAAAATCATGCACCATAGCCGCATCAAAAGATATGGCAGTAATCCTACTCAACAAGGAAGAACAAATGCAAATCCCAGAGAACTGCAGTACCTTCCTTTATATAAGCATGAACTTGATGATGATCCTTGGCCATCTCCCAAAGAAGAGCAGGCAGGGAATAATGAAAAAAATCATCTACAGTGCAAGCGTTACAACTCCCTCTACTGAGACGCAGAAAAGGACAAGCATTTCAGAACAGAGTATAACAAATGTAACCACTCAAAAAGCTAGCTCTACAGTACAGCCGCTTATAGTGAAGCGCTGAACTCAGATCAGAATGTGACAGAAGCAATGAACTCAGATCGGAATGTTACTAATGCACCTGCTCAGATCCAGCAGAGTAACAGAAGCAAAAGGAAGATGAACGCAGCTGATACTCCACCGCAAGCCCCCAACAAGAGACTTGATAATAAAAAAAACTCCACCTGTAATACATCAGAACACACCGGTCTACGAAGAGCAACAACAGCAATTACTGGACCAAGAAGAACAACAGTTTCTTCGTCCTAAGAAAACAGTCAAGCTCAGACAGACACAACCTTCTGAGGCCATGGAAGTTTCCAACATATTTAGCAACCTGAACGAGGAGAACAGTGCTCCAGAAACTGAGGAAACCCGTCTACCACCTCATAACAAAGCTATTCAACCATTCATGGTAACTTACTCGGGCTCATACCCAGATCTATTTAGAAGACTCCAGGCTAAGTGTTCCAGAAGTATCACTGTCAAACCTCAAGGTATTGACAAATACAAATTAAATACATTTTGTGTGGAAGACTATAAAGCCACCACGGATGAACTCACCGCAGCCGATGTGCCGTACTTTACCTTCAACTCGGAGCCAATCCATTACCTGAAGGATGAGCTGCGTAGAATACCTGGAACAATCCATGTCGAAGATATCAAGACAGAACTCACTGCTATGGGGTATGAAATCACCTCAGTAGTGCAAATGAAAAAAACCTGGAACAGGCACTGTGATGCCATTATTCCACACTATCCTACCAGACACGATTGAAAATAGGAAAATTTATCAAACAAGAAGAATGCTTTGGACTCTCCATCTCTGTGGAGAAAATGAGGTCAAATCAAGGACCTCCACAATGTCATCGCTGTCAAGCGTTTGGACATGTACAACGGTATTGTAGTATGCCAGTCAGATGTGTTAAATGCGGACAACATCATCCAACAAGCAATTGTGACCTGACTAAAGAAGCTAGCAACGTCAAATACGCCAACTGTTGTGGGGGACATGTAGCCTCTTATCGGGGTTGTCCTGTTGCAAAAGAAGCACGACAACGTCTGAGAGGCAGGATTCCTACTGCTGCAAATAATAATCAGCCAGATAGCCGGACAGGAGGTGATCAAGCAACGGAGCCATCTCCTCTAACAACCAATTCAGAGAACTGGCCTGCCTTACCGTCACATACCACAGAAGCGCTGCAATCATTCTCCACTGTTGTCCCAACCAACAACAACTCTAGCAACAATCTGCCAACAGCTGACCAAAATAAAACAGTTAAATGCTAGAGTCTACTATGACTTTAATGATAATCATAGCAACTAAGATTGACAAACTAATGGACCAACTCCTAGTACGTTCAATACCCACAGCCAACTCAACAGCAAGCGACACCCAACATGAACAAGCATAGGCAACTGAGCAATCTAACTTTCTGTACATGGAATGCCAATGGAGTCATCCAGCAAAAGGGGGAATTAGTAGAATTTCTTCAACAAGAAGGAATCGACATATGCTTATTATGCGAGATCCACCTCAAGCCTGGTCTCAAATTTACGGCATGGTAATTACAGAACGTACATGGTAGATCGGCTAAGAGCTGGTGGAGGCACCGCTATACTCCCGCACTATAAGATCCACATACCAGTTATGACGACTATAGAAGCTACTGGCGTGGTTGTTGAGACTAGAAATGGACCACTCACCATCATAGCTGTCTATCATCCGCCGCGACAGCACATCGATAGAAAATGACCTTGACACTCTGTTATCAATCCGCGGGAAATTGCTTATTGCTGGTGATCTCAATGCCAAACATCAGACATGGCACAGCAGATGTACCAATATCAGCGGTAGAAGACTCTTACAGGCCTGCGACCTCTATGGCTGCGAAGTAGTTGCACCAAATGTACCTACCCATACGCTATATAACCATCGTCAACGTGGAGGTATGCCCGCCACACCGACTGCCAGGGCTCTCAATCGACTCTCCTCTGACCATAAGCCGGTGATTGTTGAAGTACCCACCCTAGCAGCCACTGAATATGAAGAAACAAGAAGAAACTACCGCAGAATAAATTGGCCTAACTTTAAGTCACATCTTACACAAGTAGCACAACTGGAAGATGCTGAAGACCTGGAAACAGACCTTCAACAACTCACCAGATGCATCAAAAAGGTTGCGGATGAATCAGCCCCCATCAGACAGGGTGGTAAGCGCCAGAAAGGGCTACCGGCTGACGTTCTCGCAATTATTGCTGAAAAAAAAAAAAACAGAGTCTCTCGGATATGGCATGAAACCAGACGACCTGAAGACAGGCGAAGACTCAACAGACTAATTAGAGATATTAAAGCCCGTATCATAGCACATAGAATAAAGAATGGGAAGCAAGACTTATGACGCTCAAAGTTGAGGACAATACGGCCTGGCGGGAAACTAAAGGTTGCTGAGAAAGAGATCGCAAACACCACCTCTGCAAACTGAAAATGGAGTATTATGCAAACCAACTGAAAAAGCGGAAGCTCTAGCTGATGCTTTTGAAGCAAACTTTCAGCCTATCAATGAACCGCTAGATGAACAGCACATCAGACTAGTCAAACGCCGCCTTCGTCGTTACCTCCAGGATGGAGGAGACAGTGATGAAATCACTCCATTTACCCTACAGGAGTTTCTGGAAGTAGTGTCCAATTTGCCTCCGGACAAAACGCCGGGGGAGGTCTGAAGTCTCCGTGATTGGACGAGGATGGCATTACCAACAGAATTT
>JARYHS010009186.1:2259929-2276921 GCA_031002005.1 Vandiemenella viatica | reverse complement strand
AAGCCTGGCAAAAACGCAGCTTACCCTCAGAACTATAGACCAATCAGCCTCCTACCTAATCTCAACAAACTGCTCGAGAGGCTGTTACTCAAGCAACTGCAGGTGCATACCCACGACGGAGGCATGATACCAGCAGAGCAGCACGGTTTCCGACCTAGCCATTCAACCACGCACCAGCTGCTGAGGGTCATCGAGGAAGCAACCGCAGCGTTCAACGCACGGGACCACTGTGGCGTGGTCCTCCTCGACGTGGCGAAGGCCTTTGACTCCGTGTGGCACCGAAAGCTACTCTATAAAATGGCCACATTTGGAGTTCCAGGATCATGTCTCATGTTATTGAAGAGCTACCTCCAGCAAAGAACCTTTATGGTGAAAATAGGTGACGTGAAATCAACAACAAGACCCATCCACCCGGGGTACTTCCAGGCAGTGTGCTGGGTCCAGTGCTCTACTCGCTGTGCACAGCGGATATTCCGATGGGGCTACAAACCAAGCTGGCACTATACGCCAACGACACGGCGATCTTCACTACGTCCCGCTGCCGGATCCTCGTGGGACGCCACCTCCGAGCAGTGCTGAAAGACATCGAGGAGTTGGCCACCAAGTGGAGAATTAAGATCAACGCATCGAAGAGCCAGGCCATCTTGTTGACGCGGAGGCGTAAGCCACCACGACCGGTGCTGAGGCTCTTCGGGGAATCCCCTTGGTGGCCACGGCAACGTATCTTGGTGTGACCCTAGATACGAACAAAGCTGAAGTATAGTTTGAGAGCAAATAAAATCTCTTGCCATGACGGGATTCAAAGCGAAAACATTACTATTCCATCTTGTTCTTCCAACTACCATTCAGTGTGTTGAAAATGCTGTCTTGCCGATAGAGTTACTATTGATGCAAGTAGGAAAAATATTTGTAACTAAAGAAATAATAACACACGATAATCCTAAAACTGCTTTAAATAAAATGGTAAAATATAAACTGAATTAAGTACCTACAGTTAAATAATCTCTTTTTTAGTTATTTTAGACTGCCCAACATGTATCCGGGATAATCTTTCCGATTAACTGAGGAGATACTCGATAAGATGTTTTCAAATCTTCATAACATCTTCTTGTGGCCAAAAAACGTAAAGTTATTGCTAAACGGGTTTCGGAATTTACTGCATCTCTCATCAGAGTATCTTGTTTGGTGATGTGTGTCCGTATGGCCCGCAGTAGTTTATTATAAGTTTCATTATTCATTGGAAGGTAATCTTAGTAGTCACCAGGTTCTTCCGGGGTGTAAGGGTTTGGGAGAGGTTATACTAGAATTTTCCAACCAAATGTCAACCTCTCCTTCACGTGGTGCAGCCTGTTTGCACGGACGAGGCTCTGGCGACTGAAAGATTCCCGGTATAAGGAATCGCCCACTGCTTGCCAACGGCCTCCAAAAGGAGGGCGGAAGAGCGGAGAGTCGTTCAGGGCACCCTCTTGCCCTTGGGGTTGGAAACAGACCCTAAAGGCGGATGAATCAGAAATGATCAACGGCATGGGGATGCAGAAGGGAAAGGGAAACTACTCAATTAAAGACTCAAAGGGTATACCGAGGACATGTAATCCTCTAAAATTACATATATCATGATTCCTCAGACTTCCACGGCCATCTTTGTTCATGATTAATTGAGTTTCGGGTTTTGCCGCGTTGTTTATTTCATTGCCAAAGCTTTCAGCTGGTATCCTCCAGCCTTCGTCAGAGATACTGTTTGTGTTGACATAGCAACGAGCGCCAAGCATCGCAGAGTAAGAGGCCGCTATCTTCGTTGATGTTGTTGGTGTTTTCTAAAATTTCTGCTGCCTCTTTCACCCGTCGGAACCACCACTGGTCTTCTCTCCACAGTAGCCTCGTTTCTTGAAATTTTTTACTTCATGCCCGGTATTAATAGCATGGCGGACTACAGCGGATTTGTCGCTGTTGTTATATTTGTAGTGGCGGATATGTTCTTTAAGTCTCTCCGCCACAGTGCGACCTGTCTCGCCGATATAAACACTGCCACAACTGCAGGGGATTTCGTAAACACCCATAAGCTGGTGTGGGTGTAATTTGTCTTTTACCTTTGTCATTGACTGACCAAGTTTGCAGTTAGCCTTATATACTATTCGCACCTCCACCCGCTTTAACAATTTCCCAATCCGGTCTGTGATACCCTGTATGTATGGGAGACAGGCGAATTTTGTTTGCACATTAATATCATGGGATAAGTTGACGTCTCCCATAGGTTTTTTGGGTCTTAAAACCCTCCTGGTGTCAGATTTACTATAGCCGTTGGCTTGGAATATTTTTGTAAGTGTCTCCATTTCTTCATTCAGGCTTTCCGAGTCACATACTGTCTTAGCTCTTAAGTTGAGTGATGTCAATACGCCTCTCTTCGTTGCCGGATGATTGTGCGACATGGCGTGCAGATACCTATTAGTGTGGGTCGCCTTGCGATACACAGTGTGACCCAAACTTCCATCGCCTCGCTTGTGAACAAGGACATCGAGAAATGGCAGTTGTCCATTTTCTTCCACAACCATAGTGAACTGAATTCTTGGGTGGGCACTATTCTGGTGGTTTAAGAACTCTTGCAAACTGTCCTTACCGTGAGGACAGATGACAAAAGTGTCATCAACGTAACGGATCCACTTTGTAGGTTTTAGGCGCGCGTTGTTAAGCACCTTCATCTCGAATGATTCCATGAAAATGTTGGCGGTTATAGGTGAAAGTGGCGAGCCCATTGCCACACCTTCAACTTGAGCATAAAGTTGACCACCGTACTGGAACACGGTTGACTTAAGGCAGAACTCTGTCAGGTCAGCCCACTCAGTAGACTTTCCTTGTGCAAGAAGTTTAGCACGTATTACAGCAACGGCTTCGTCTACCGGCACATTAGTGAATAATGAGACAATATCGAAACTCACCATGACATCAGTCTTCTCTAGCGTCAAATCATCAATAATTTGTATAAAGTGAGCTGAGTTCTTTACAGCTGATCTGATATCTTCCGTGAGATGTTTCAGTTTATTGGCAACATACCGCGCAAGTGGATGAGTAGGTGAGTTGACCGCGCTCACAATCGGACGTAAGGGAACCTCTTCTTTGTGCACTTTGGGCAATCCATAGAACCTAGGCATCATGCAATTGTTTCTTTTTAGGTTTTTCTTGACCTCCTGCTCAATCGCTTTGGAGGTGTTAACTCTTCGGGCCACCTCTGTCCTAATCTTCTGTAGTGAGTTTCTGCTTAATGGTTCGTAGGTCTTGTCTGCCAGCAAGTTCGTAATCTTATTGTGGTAGTCCAGTGCTTTCATCAGTACGGTTGCACACCCCTTGTCAGCTGAGAGAACCACAATATCATCACGTTGCCGTAATACCCGCAAGGCTGATCTTTCTTCGCTAGATAGATTGCTGCGTGGTAGTTTTGCGTGGGCAAGAATGCGAGCTGTCTCCTGTCGGATGTTATTTGCCTGATCGGGTTCTAACCCCACAATGGCTCTTTCAACGCCCGCTATGATATCTAAAGTTGGCAAATGTGTGGGTACCGGGGCAAAATTAAGACCTTTCGATAGCAAAGATATTGTTGCTTTATCTAGTTCCCCGTCCGTGAGATTTACCACTGTATGGACCAGTTGCGGAAGTTTAGAATGTTGTTGTTGTTGTTCTGCCTTGAATTTTTGAAATTTACAAATCTGTGCCTCTCTAGTATTATTCAGCACTTGCAACGCGTAATTCGATGAAACTGAATCCAACGTATTCCAATCAGGAGCTTCGAGATGTGCGGATAACCGTAGATGTAGTTTGTATAAGTTACCTTCTAAGTGAGCCAGCTCCGTTCGCGTCTGTGGTATCCTTTCGCGCAGAAGCATAAATCCTGTCTTATGCTTCTGCGCGAAAGGATACGATATTGAGAAGTTACTGAATGGCATGAACAAAATACTGAAGGAAGATTTTGGACTGAATATAAATCAAAGTATGACAAAAGTGATGAAATGTAGCAGAAATGATACCAATACTAGTAGATTAAATATAAAAGTAGGATCGGATACAATAGGAGAAGTAAGAGAATTCTGTTAGTTGGAAAATAAAATTACAACCGATGGCCAAAGCAGGAATAATGTTAAAAGCAGAATAGCACTAGCAAAACGAGCCTTCATGAAAAAGAGAAATCTTTTAGTTTCAAATATTGATCTATAAATTAAAAAGAAAATTTTAAAACTCTTTGTGTGGAGCACAGCTTTTTATGGTAGCGAAACATGGACTTTATGAAAACCGGAAAGAAAGAAAATTGAAGCATTTGAAATGTTGTGCTACAAAAGATCGCTGAAAATTAAGTGGACAGACAAAGTAAGAAATGAACGAGTTTTGGAAATGATGGGTGAGAAAAGAAGTTTGTGGAAGAAGCTTACAGAAAGAAGAGACAGGCTGGTAGGTCATATTTTGAGACATACAGGATTGGTTAATTTGTTAGTGGAGGGAACAGTCGAAGGTAAGAACTGTAGAGGAAGACAGAGATTAGAATATATGAAGCAGATAATTGAGGACGTGGGCTGTAAGGGGTGGATAGGAAGGGATGGAGGATTGCATCAAAACCATTCAAAAAACTGACGACAGCAAAAAAAAAAAAAAAGGAAGTTCTTCCGTCGTTAATTCACCGAGCAGGCTGATGTCAGTGTATAAATTTCTCCTAAGCAACCATTCTTTGGAGCACTTACATTTATTTATTTTTATCTATGCACCATAATAACGCAACAGGAAGTGCAGCTTCTGTCATTTTGCTCATAATATTCATAACGATTCAAATCAAGAGCACTCCACTTCGCACTAAGAGAGACAATACGACGACTGTGGTGAAATTTTGTAGAACCGTCTGTCAATACGACGACTCGCAACGTAGAGGAGAATCGGGTAATATGGAATACCATTTATGTTTTGTTGTACAAAATAGTACTGAAAATAATTTAACACCTGAAACTAAAACCAATACAACCTTCAACTTCTTGTGATAACATATATCTAATAAAAAGCTGTCAAAACAGATTTTTTTATTAGTAACATTTAGTTTTTTTTAAAAAAATGTCGTTTGTAGGGTAATATGGAATAGGCGGGTAATATGGAATAGAAGGTTTCAAATAACGTAAACTATCTGGAATAGAGATAAACGGATTTAATGATACTTTTTAGTCAACATCATCATCATCTTTGTCGGATTCAATAGCTATAGCTTCTTTCTTTTTCGGCTGTTCTTAAAACAAAACATAATTAATGAATTAATTAAGAAATATTTATTTTCTCAATTGTTATTTTATTATTTTCAATCAATATTAACAAAAATCGTATTACTGACATTATATTTGATTAAAAATGTATTTCAACTTAGTAATTATTTTTCGGGTTGTATGAAATACCACAGTTTTATGGAATACCAGGTATCTCATATTACCTGAATCGCTATCTTGGACAAAATAGGCTTGATGATAATATAAAAAAATGATGGAAGCCAGAAAAAAGACCTGTACAACAAACCATCACTCTTTTAGTTCACATTACACTAAGACTAGCGATCAACAAAATAAATATAATATTTTATATATATTTTAGAAAACTAATCATATTTGTTAAATACATGTCCCATAATCATACCAGGGTTGTATGCAGGGATTTGAGTAGGCTACTTTAAAAAATAAACGTCGTTAGTTATTGTCACTGTCAGGTGAACGGTCAGGTCTTCTTCTTCTTCTTTTTTGTTTTGTATGCAAACAGGTGTTTTTTTTGTGAGGAGGGGAAATTGATTATTCTTTCGTATATAATATTCATTACAGTAAATCAAGTGTATATTCAGAGGTTTCCGTAAGATCCATATGTTAATTACTTAACCTTAAGTTTTATCCAAGCGAACAACTTAACTAAACTTATTTTACTAAATAAACAATTTACTTAAACTTATGCGACGCGACTGGATGCGATTCTTCATGCTAGTGTTCGATTGTATCAAAAGTAACGAGTAGCGACTCGAATGTAACGGGTACTGATTGGTTTAGTAACGAATACATACGGGTACAGAATTTCTCGTTAATTTTACAGCTCTAGTGACGTAACCTCTCGGTAAAGTCGATAATGTTTGTTTGATGTGACGCGTTGTAAACATAAATACAGCGACACGAGGAAACGCCAAAATTGTAGCAACCGCAACGAAACAGGTTTTCGGAACGTATTCCCTGTAACTCAGAATAATTTTTGATAACTCATGTTGACGCAAATAATGAAGTTAATTTCTTGTGTATTTGGTAACGGGTGACAACATTTTCTAAGTTTAAGGGCTAGTAACATGAAGATAATTTTAATTTGTCTCAAATAGCGTTTTATATTTGTTTGAAGCTGTTGTACCGGAAAGCTATGATACGCTGAGGATGGTTGGCACCATCCGAAAGCATTGATTTGTTGCATTTAAGAAGCTTAGTTGGTCTAAAGCCTTACCAGAGGACTGGAATAATTTTACAGTAGTGCCCGCACATAAAGAAGGGGTGACAAATAGAGTAGAAAATTATTGGACAATCAGTTTGACATCAGTGGTATGTAAATTAATGGAGAGATTGATATGCAACCACATCACAAATATATGTGAGGAGTGTAAGTGGTTTTCAAGTAGGCAACATTGCTTTAGACAAGGATATTCATGCGAATCTCAGTTGGTGGGATATATGCAAGATATTTCGGATAAAACAGACAAGGGAGATCAAATTAATACTGTAGCACTAGATCTTTCAGAGCCTTTGACAGAGTAAATAAGATAAAAACTATTAGAGTGGATGAGAAAGTTATTTTCTGGAAGAAGAATTTTTAAAAGGTAGAAAACAGAAAGTCAGTGTAGGAAATGCCAAATAAAATGAAGTGGAAGTGAAAATCGGAGTCCCAAAGGGTAGCGGATATGGACTATTGATATTCATTATCATAATGAATAATTGTGTTGATTGTTTACTATCAGAAAATAGAGTATTTGCAGATGTTATAATACAATATTAAAGGGTCAAAACGGTAGAGGACTGTAAACAGTTTCTGCACAGGAAATCTAGTTGGGTTGGTAAACATGGGATGAAGATAAATGCAAAGAAGAGTCAGCTTATTAGATACAGAAATAAAAAACTAAAAAAACTAAAGATTGATTATGATTATATGGTGGGGAAACAATTGCTTGCTGAAGACTTGAAATGTAAATATCTTGCCACTACATTTGATAACAAGCTTAACTGGGTCGACACAGTGAACAGGTAGTAGGAAAAGGTTTCAAAATTCTGCACTTGTTGGAGAGAGTGAAGAGGGGATGTACGAGAGAAATGAGGAACCTTTGTTACAAAACTTTGGTCAGGCCATTGCTTGAATACGGTAGTGTAGTATGGGACCTACATTTTGAGTATCAAATACAGGAGTTGGAGAGGGTGCAAAATGGGCTGCTAGATTTGTTTCCTGATATTATCGCAGAATGCAATCAGTAACAGATATGGTAAATGAGTTGGATGACAGGAGGAACGTTAAAAGGGTCATTGGAGTGTATAAGACGTGTATAAGCTTGGAAAGATATTGGTGTCAGATTTAAAAGTAATGCATGGAAGGGAAAAGATTACGATGATCACAAGTTGGCACTAAATTTCAGGCCCAAGAGTGTGGGAAGATTCTCTGTTTTAAGGTAAGAGTGTTGGGGTTGGAATACGTTACCAAGATAAATGACGAATAATTGCCAGAAACGATGAAAAAGTTGTAATTTGTGGAGGGTAGATGTAGGTGGGTGCAGGAAAGGGGGAAGATGGGTGTGTAGGGAAATTGGCACCGGAGCGTGCGCTCCATTACAATTTAATTAAATGTTATTGTAGTGCGCCTATCGTCGGAGTTGAGAAGCAAATGGAGGTTTGCAAGGGCGACGCGTGTCGGTAAGGTGCGTGTGCGGACGGAAGCCGTCCTAATTGTCGGCGGGGCCATGCGTCAGGATGAGCGGGGATTACCCGCCGCGCCTCGTAAACACGGCGACTCGCTAGCAGGGCTCTCACGTGGCAGAGCAACGTGGGCGACAAGTGAGCAGCAGGAACTCAAGTATACTCCTCCTTCTTCTCTTATTGGCATCAATTAACATTACATGACGTAATTTGACTACACTCCTCTCCATCATGCTATTTCACCACCACTGCTTTTTCCTTTCTGTTTTGAAAACGTATTAACTTTGCCAAATGTTACAATATCTTAAAGATTGTCAAGATTCATTCTGTTGTTCAGCGATACGTATTTTCTACTGTGTCCACGCGTCTCGCTGGACTAATTACTCCTCGTTCTGACTGGAGACCAGCTGATGGTTTAGTATATGCGGGTTGCTGCCTGTGCATTATAATGGTATGTGCAGTTACCGCAAGCACTTGCCCATCTGTTTTGGCGGGGAGGGACGCTGGATGCGATAAGCATCCTGGTGAACGTGAAGCGGCCCTTGGTAAGAAAACGGTAAATTACAACATTATGCCAGCCCAATGCAGGATAGTGACTTTACCAAAGTACGACGGAACCATAACACGCCAAAACATATCTAAAACAATTACATTGGTCTCATTTCTCTCAAGGGAAAGTGTCCACTATAATTTTAAGTAGCAAACCGGAATTTTCAAAAAAATTTATATGTCTCTGATCAAATGATTTGTTTATTATTAAATTCCACTGTCACCTAGCGATGCATTTTCTTGTTTCTTAGTTTAGAAGTGTTTGGGGGAAACAAACAAATCTGTGGCATGAACGGACAGAAAAATAGTTTAGCAGTAGATTTCTTTGCACATTATTGATAAGATTATGACCACTGTCATGATTATATCTTATTTTTCGCGTATTTTAAATATTCAAAGTAAATGCAGTGATTTGTATGAATAAAATTTTTCATTTCGAATCTCATTTTCAATTACAGGTTAATTATGATGAATTATAAAATCGTAAAGATTTTTATTTTATTTACTTATAATGAGCACAAGTTACATGATCGAAAATCACAAGAAAACCCAACGTGGGATTAATAATTCTTGTTAATTAATTAATTAGCGAAAAAAATAAAAAAACCTTCAGGTGGACAATTCTATTATCATTCTATTGATTGATGCCTGAAATGTAGTGACCCATTGTTGTGTGGTTAAACGTTTTATTGTGATGTAGGCAAAGTCATTTAACATATAGATTTACAGGAACAAATTTCTTCTTCCCTTTGGGAAAAGAATCGCGCAATCTAGAAAACTAAACCAACAATTTTTACGTTTATTCACTCGTATGAAGTTAATGAGATTAAATGGAAAATTCGGAGGGTTTAGTGGCAGGTAATCCAGTTTATTTTAATCGTAAAGGATTCTGAGCAAAATTTGTCATCCAAAATCGAACAGATTTATGACTAGGCTATTAGTGGGCAAGAAATGTTTGGAACGGGTGAAAGAAATTTGCAAATTCAAATGCTATTCTATACCAATGTTTGTAATCAGTTTTTAGGATTTTTATGTAATCTGAAAGACGGGCAGGACTCATCGAAGGGATATTTAGAATAGAAAAAAAACAGACGGGAAAGAATCATTGTATACGAAAATGGGACAATTACAGGCACAAAACATGCAAGAGTCTTAACAGTATTCAGTCGAAAAAGAATTGAGAATTGTGCGGGAAGAAATAAATGACAATTTTTCTGAATTCCAAAATACCATACGTTGAGATGTCAAAATTTTGAAATAGAAAACCGCAGACTTAAAGTCCAGATGCAATGGATTCGGAAAATGTAAAAATAAGGCAGCGAAAGACAGGTAGAACCAGTGTACAGTTGGATCAAATCCGGGAGGAGATACAAAGAAGGAAAAAAAAAGTCAACTGGCCCAAAATTTGTAGAGGGTAAATGTAGGTGGGTGCAGAAAAAGGGGAAGATGGGTGTTTAGGGAAATTGCCACTAGAGCATGTGCTCCATTGCAATTAAATTAAACTGCAATTGCGGATTGCTGCCAGCAGATTGAAACTGGCTTAAAGAATGCTGTTGAAAATTGTGAAATAGCTCTTCCGGGACTTGCAGATTCGATAAAATCCTATTAAGAGAAAATTAAGAGAAAATTTAACAAAATAGAAGAAGAATTGAACAACATAAGGCAAGACGGCATGAACCCGGCGCCAAATGAATTTAACAAAAAAAAACCATTTTTAGCTTCCCTCGTTGCTGTTATTAATTGCTTGTTTAGATGCTTTAATTATTCTCTGCAGTTTTATTCTGTACTGTTTTATTCTTTCTAATCTCTTTAACCTTCTCACGTCCCTTGTATAGTATGTAGGTTCTGCACTTGACTTTATTTCCTGTTTTGGACTAAATATTTCCTCACCCTCTTTTACAATTTCTTTCAACTCTTCTCACTTCACCTCCACCGTTCTTGCATCATCCTTCCATTTGCTGAACCTCTCCCTGAAATATCTCTTCAGTTATAAAACTTGTGCCTTTTTATAACTACATATTTCCGCTTTCAATTTTCGCCAATAATTCCGTAATATCCATCAGAACTGCGTTTTGATCAATTATTCCTTCTGTTACTTGATATATCACAATACTTTCATCAGGTTTTATTAGGAAGATATCCGACATGTTTGGTCCCCTTGGCCGAGTGTGGCGGGTGAGCGGTTAGCGTTCTGGCCTCGCATTAGTGAGGACGTCGATTCGAATGCCGGGATGCTTCCTTCAAGAAGGCCACGGCCAAATTCATATCTGTTTGCTGTACCCCTCCTTTCCCGCGTCTAATGACCCCGACGTCGACGAGGCGTAAAGAAAAAAAATATCTAGCCCTTGCGCAACAACTTCTTCCCTTACTAATGGATTTGAAAATCTTTCAATTCGAATCCCATTTTCAGGTTAATTTTGATGAATTACTAGCTTCGAGCCCGTCAAAAATAACGGTTTGAACGCAATATTCTGTCAGTTCACTTTTTTGCAGAATGGCCTTGATTTTTTAATGTTCTACATATTTCATTTGCAGTTCACATAGCGATACAGTAGTGACTTGTACTGAATTAATGACGACGGAAGTATAGAACCAATAAAATTAAAACAAATTAGGAATCCCACAAAAACGTTTGCTATCCATGTAATATTAGTTTTATTCCTGGTCCAGGCACAGTTCAGCACGATAAATATGAAACTTCTTTTACTCCGATTAATTAATACACTCCTGGAAATTGAAATAAGAACACATTGACGCCGGTGTGTAAGACCCACCATACTTGCTCCGGACACTACGAGAGGGCTGTACAAGCAATGATCAAACGCACGGCACAGCGGACACACCAGGAACAGCAGTGTTGGCCGTCGAAGGGCACTAGCTGCGCAGCGGTTGGGCACCGCCGCAGTCAGTGTCAGCCAGTTTGCCGTGGCATACGGAGCTCCATCTCAGTGTTTAACACTGGTAGCATGCCGTGACAGCGTGTACGTGAACCGTATGTGCAGTTGACGGACTTTGAGCGAGGGCGTATAGTGGGCATGTGGGAGGCCGGGTGGACGTACCGCACAACATGTGGGGCGCGAGGTCTCCACAGTACATCGATGTTGTCGCCAGTAGTCGGCGGAAGGTGCACGTGCCCGTCGACCTGGGTCCGGACAGCAGCGACGCACGGACGCACGCCAAGACCGTCGCATCCTACGCAGTGCCGTAGGGGACCGCACCGCCACTTCCCGGAAAATTAGGGACACTGTTGCTCCTGGGGTATCAGAGAGGACCATTTGCAACCGTCTCCATGAAGCTGGGCTACGGTCCCGCGCACCGTTAGGTCGTCTTCCGCTCACGCCCCAACATCGTGCAGCCCGCCTCCAGTGGTGTCGCGACAGGCGTGTATGGAGGGACGAATGGAGACGTGTCGTCTTCAGTGATGAGAGTCGCTTCTGCCTTGGTGCCAATGATGGTCGTATGCGTCTTTGGCGCCGTGCAGGTGAGCGCCACAATCAGGACTGCATACGACCGAGGCACACAGGGCCAACACCAGGCATCATGGTGTAGGGAGTGATCTCCTACACTGGCCGTACACCTCTGGTGATCGTCGAGGGGACACTGAACAGTGCACGGTACATTCAAACCGTCATCGAACCCATCGTTCTACCATTCCTAGACCGGCAAGGGAACATGCTGTTCCAACAGGACAATGCACGTCCACATGTATCCCGTGCCACCCAACGTGCTCTAGAAGGTGTAAGTCAACTACCCTGGCCAGCGAGATCTCCGGATTTGTCCCCCATTGAGCATGTTTGGGACTGGATGAAACGTCGTCTCACGCGGTCTGCACGTCCAGCACGAACGCTGGTCCAGCTGAGGCGCCAGGTGGAAATGGCTTGGCATGCCGTTCCACAGGACTACATCCAGCACCTCTACGATCGTCTCCATGGGAGAATTGCAGCCTGTATTGCTGCGAAAGGAGGATATACACGGTACTAGTGCCGACATTGTGCATGCTCTGTTGCCTGTGTCTATGTGCCTATGGTTCTGTCTGTGTGATCATGTGTTGTATCTGACCCCAGGAATGTGTATATAAAGTTTCCCATTCCTGGGACAATGAATTCACGGTGTTGTTATTTCAAATTCCAGGAGTGTACTTCCAGTAACATGACGCTTATGAAAGCAGTTTAAACGGTTTGTAAAACTGGTTTCAGAGCGAATTATGCTGTAACAAAATGTGTCAGTTGCGATTCTGGTCAACTTAGTCACAACCTCCACTAACATTGCATTCGAAAATCATAGCTTTTATTACCCTCATATGAATAACGACAGGTAGCACCTATGGTGGTAGTCTGAATTTATTTTGGAAAAGCTCGTATGGAAAAGCGAATATCGACCATTTTTAACGATATCTTCGCGCGATATGAGTACCGTACTGTGGTTAGATTATCGGAGTATTTGACTATGATTCATTTTGATAAATGTATTTTACTTTAATGATGGAAAGTTTAATATAAAAAAAACCGAAAACGGTCATTTAATTTAATTGCAATGGATCACAGGCTCCGGTGACAATTTCCCTACACGCCCATCTTACCCCTATCCTGCACCCACCTACATTTGCCCTCTACAAATTTTATCTTTAAATTTTTTCAAAGTTTATGGTAAATTATTCATCATTTCTCTTGGTAACTCATTCCAATCCCTGACACCTTTACCTAAAAAAGAGAATCTTCCCACACCCTTGTGCCTCAAATCGAGTGCCAGCTTGTGGTCATAGTCATCTTTTCCCTTCCATGCACTACTTTTCATATCTATTGCAATATCTTTCCATGCCTCATCGCCATTATATGCCCTGTACACTCCCATGACCCTCCTCATCCTTCTCCTGTCTTTCAATGAATCCCATTCCAGCTCCTTTATCATATCCGTCACTGGTTCCATTCTGCGATAACTTTCAGAAACAAATCTAGCAGCCCTTCTTTGCACCCTGTCCAACTCGTGTATTTGATACGTAAAAAGAGGGTCCCACACTACACTACCATATTCGAGCAATGGTCTGACCAAAGTTTTGTAACATAATTCCTTTACTTCTCCCGTATCTGGGTGATACATTTCGCGATTCGTAAATTTGGTCTAAACTTTCTCTTAGTTTTTAATTAACTGCATTGTTTCTTATCTGCTGCCAAAAACATTCTTAGGTTATATTTTAACCTATTTGATACAGATAATATAACGCAAACATGGAATACTCTTCTCCTTGTATGAATTTCTGCATCTAGTTGTCGTAAATAAACAAAAAGTAACATGTAAATTTAAACGAACATACCACTTGTACTTTGTAACGCATTAATTTACTAATATCCCTGCTCGCAATTATTTGGCTGCAAGAATATCGTTGTTGAATTGCTAATTATAAATTGAAATCATTTTTAATTACATCTTTCGTGATATGAGCACCTTACTTTGGTTAGATTATCAAAGTATATAGTTAGGATTTTATTTAAATAAATGCAATTTTATAATTTCGAAAACGGATAACTGTTATTTATTTAACTGATATATTGCGCGATTACGTACGTTTCTCCGAGTTTTTAATAAACTTCATTTTTTCTTACTGTCTACCAAAACAATTCTTAGGTTATGGTTTAACCTAGTCCTTATAATTGATACAGTTAAAATAGCGTAAATATTGAATTGCCTTCTCCTTACATGAATTTCTGCGTCTAACTGATACAGATAACATAGCGTAAATATTGAATATCCTTCTCCTTACATGAATTTCTGTGTCTAGCAGTGAATGAACGAAAAGCAAGATGATGGAATGAATGTAATATGGTGGCTGTTGATTGACGAGTGAAGGCTGGTACGTGACCGTTCTCTAGCCAATAGCTGTAGTAGCTATAGACGACGCATCCAGACTCCAGATTAGCGTTTTATATAATAGGATGACATCATAAAGAAATTTACTTCAGTTAATTATAATTAGCGCAAGTTATATCATCGAAAATAACAAAGTATGTGACGTTAATACTGTTAAAATGATATAGGAACTGATGCAAGGTGTCACTGTTCAAATTAATTCGCTACTCTTATCGGTTTTTAAACTATAAGCAGAAATATTAATAAAAAGATCTTGACAGAATCTAACTATTGCCCAATCAAAATAAAACGCTCCGATGTGCTCCCATTGAAATCCTGCGAGGCCTTCGTGTTTCCTTCTGGAGGTGCAGAATGGAATTAGCATCGTTGTAGTTGTCCACTGCTGATTTTCGTGTACTAAGTTTTAATGTCACTTGTTAAAATAATAGAGTCATATGTAAATATTTTTCCAATTAATTCCTTTGTGCAAGTTTAACTTACGGCCGCATCACAGGTGTTCAGGATTATAGTATAGTGATAAAAATGAGTCATACACACGTAAAAATAATAGATTTCCTACTATACAATTTCTAAATATATACATACATATATATATATATATATATATATATATATATATATATATATATAAATATTAAGCGTGAAGGATTCATATTTATCAAAAATTGAGCACAACAAGTTTGGATCAGCATAGCATATGCTATCTAAAGCAATTTCTCTCTTTTTTTTTTATCGATATGATGACTCAAGTTCGAATCACAATGATACAAAGGTCTATACATGAAACAGGAACTCGTATTCAAACGACTTTGTAAAATTGTCTAGTAACCAATTTGTCTGCACTTAAGATTCACATGTAAGCAATTAAACAAGTCCATCCAGTTCTCCCGGTAGTGATACTAAATAACAGCAACTCAGCGTTATCGTAATAAGAGGCAATTATACACTTCCTTCTAAAGTTCTTAATTTACTACACTTTACAACCTGTAGCGAGAGTGAGCATTGAGCGCAGAGAGAGCGAAAATTTAAAGGTACTTACATCAGGCAATACCACACTGTTACGAACTGAACAAACTGCGGGTCATATTGTATTCAAATGGGCCTTAAATACGAGGTATGTTTTTTTAAGTATGTACAATTTTGAAATTAAAAAAAGACGTGCAAATATATCTTAATAATTTTATTTTTACATGAAAGCCTGTACCTTACTCTACTTTTTTACATAATTCCCTTCAATATTGAGGCACTTGTCATAACGTAGTACCAGTTTTTGGAAACCCTCATCATAGAAGTTTGCCGCCTTACTTGTTAACCACTGCATCAAAACTGTTTTGACTTCGGTATCGTCTTCTAGACGCTGACCGCCCAGGTGTTTCTTCAAGTGCAAGAACAGATGATAGTCACTGGGCGCCATATCAGGGCTGTATGGAGGATGATCTAGAGTTTCCCATCGAAAAGATGTGATTAGATCTTTGGTCTGATTAGCCACATGTGGACAGGCATTGTCATGCAGCAAAACGATGCCCTTGCTCAACTTGCCACGTCTTTTGTTCTGGATTGAACGGCGCAGATTGTTCAATGTCTCACAATAAGCTGCTGCATTGATTGTCTCATTACGAGGCAGAAACCGAGCGGGGCGGTGTAACGGTTAGCGTTCTCGCCTCGCATTCGGGAGGACGGCGGTTCGAATCCCCGTCCGGGCATCCAGATTTGGGTTTTCCATGGTTTCCCTAAATCGCTCCAGGCAAATGCCGGGATGCTTCCTTCAAAAGTCCATGGCAGAATTCCTTCCCATTCCTTGCCCCCCATCCTTTCCCGTCTCTAAAGACCTCGATGTTAAAAAGAAACGTAAAGCAGTTACAAAAAAAAAAAAAAAAACGAGGCAGAAATTCCACAAGCAATATTCCTTTTCTGTCCCAAAAAAACTGTACACATGATTTTCCGGACAGAAATAGTTTGCTTGGACTTCACTTTTTTGGGTGAATCTGAATTCCGCCATTCCATGGACTGTTGCTTTGATTCAGGTGTGACGTAGGCCACCCATGTCTCATCGCCCGCAACAGTTTGGCTTAAGAAACCATCCCATCGTTGTGGTACCGCTCAAGGAAAGTCAATGCACTGCCTAAACGTTTTGTTTTGTGAACATCCGTTAACATTTTCGGTACCCAACGAGAGCACAATTTTCTGGAATTCAAGTTCTCGGTCACAATGCCATACAAAACACTACGAGAATCATTAGGAAAGTCATCACACAAGGAGGAAATCGTAAAACATGTTTTCTCTCACCTTATTGTCCACTTTGTGCACCAAACTTTCATTAACGACCGAAGGACGCCCACTCCGTTGTTCATCATGCACATTTGTACGGCCATCTTTAAATGCTCTCACCCACTTTCTCACCATTCCATCACTCATAATGTTTTGTCCGTAAACTGCACAGATCTCACGATGAATATCGATCGGTTTTATGCCTTTAGCACAAAGAAATCTTTTAACAGCCCGTACTTCACAGTCGGCGGGACTCACGATTATCGGAGGCATCTTAAACGCTCAGTGAACAACGTAAACAAGGAAGAATTAGACTGTAATGGCGTCAGTGCGTAGGCAAGAGATGCAGGTACCCAGTGTGCATCCGCGGAACGCC
>JARYHS010009186.1:2234929-2258929 GCA_031002005.1 Vandiemenella viatica | reverse complement strand
TTTTTTTAAGGTTTTTTATGTTTTTTTTAAACAATTGTTTTATTTTTTAAATTTTTAGTGGTTTGTTTTGCATTTTAAATATGCCGCAGCAGTTCCCATTTTGTGAACTTTCTGATAGCTCAGGGATTAGCGGGAGCTTTCAAAGAAGAATTCTGTCTTTATATGCCACAACAATTTACAGGACGCGATGAATAGGGTGTTGTGTTAAGAAATGTCAGTTTAAATTTTGTCCAGGCTATGTTTCAATCGTATCATAACATGTGTTATCTGTTACATGATGATAACCGAAACATGTAACATCTGGGCATTAATTCATACCACATACAGAAATCTGTCTCTGGAATATATCTGTTTGCTCCGGCATCACACAGAAAATATAGATTTTTAATTGGTTTTCACAACGTGAAAGCTTGGGATCCAACTTAAAATCTGAAGTACATGTTGAGACATTAAGACACATTTATTTTATAAATATTATTCCATGATTTAAAAACAGCTCAACTGATTTTGACGGGATTTAAAACTGTGTATTTTTGTAAAGAACATTGGAGATTAAAAGGGATGAGGGTTAACGGGAAGAGGAATTGAACTATTGTCTACCAAATGTAGACTGCCTTTTTTGATTGATTTAAAGTATATGTGTGTTAATTTCTATTGATATCAGATAAAACTGTAGGTATGTATAAAAAACAATTAAGGGGTGTGGAGACGAAGAGTAGTTTGGTTTTTGTAAAACTAGGGAGGGCACTGTTATTCTCTTTGTTTTAAATTATACATGTGCAAATTTCCATCGAAACCAGATAAAAATGTAGCTTTGCGTAAAGAACATTTGCAAAAATTAAGTGGGGTAAGGGAGTGAAAACAGAATGTAGACACTACGTTTCTCTTTGTTTTTAAGTATAAATGTGCAGTTCCATGGAGATCTGATAAAACTGTGGGTATCTATAAAGAACATTGGAAATTAGGAGGGGTGGGGGTAGAAGGAAAGAGAGGTTGGTCGTCTGCAACCTAATTTAAACACAATTGTTTTAAAGTATATGTGTGCGAATTTCCTGCAGAATCGGATAGAAACTGTAGATTAAAGGATGGAAAGGAAGGAGAGGAGTTTGGACTCTCTAAACCAAATGTAGACAGTTTTTTTCTGTTTGTTTTGCGGTATACATGTGCATACTTCCATCAAAATCAGACAGAAACGGTAGCTTTGTATAAAGAACATTGACAGTAATTAAAGGGGTAGAAAGGGGGATAGGGTTTGCGTTTTTGTGAAATTTATGTGGACAGTATTTTTCTTTTTCTATTTGTTTTAAAGTATACGCAAGCGAAGTTCCACCGAATCGGATTAAAATGTCGGTTTTGTACAAATATTAAGGGAAGGGGATCTAGGATAGTTTTATTTTTTGGTCAGAAATCTTATCCATAAAAAATTACATATAAATGCGCCAACTTTCATAAAGATCGGTCAAATGGTGTCGACTGTAGCTTTCTAAAAATAAATTGACAAAAATTAAGGGGGTGGAAACGGGGAGAGGGATTCAGTTTTTGCAAACCAAGAGTTGGCATTTTTTTTTCTCTTTGTTTTATAGTAAAAATTTGCTATTTTCTGTCTAAACCGGATAAAAACTGTGGTTGTGTATAAAAATTAAGCGGTTAAATGGGGAGAGGGGGTGGTTTTTAGATCTTTTGTTCAGACATCTTCTTTGTGAAAAAATACATATAACCATCAACTTTCATGGTAATCGGTCGAACGATCGCGACTGTAGCTTTTCATAAAGAACATTGACAAAAGTTAATGGGGTTGAAGGAACGAGAGGGGTTGAGTTTTGGCGGACCAAATGTTGACAGGATTTTTCTCTTTGTTTTAAAGTATACATGGGCAAAGTTCAATAAAAATCAGAAAAGAAATGTAGGTTTCTATAAAATTAAGGGGTGTAAAGGGGAGAGGGGTGGTTTTTTATTTTTTGGTCAGATACCTTGTCCATGTAAAACTACATGTATTTGCCAACTTCAATGGAGATCAGTTAAATGGTGTCGACTGTAGCTTTGAATAAAGAAAATTGGCAAAAATTAAGGGGGTGGATAGGGAGAGGGGATCCGTTTTTTTAAACCAAAAGTTGACAGTATTTTTCTCTCTATTTTTGGCTATATATGTCCAGCGTTTCATCGAGATCGAATAAAAAATGTGGATATGTATAAAAATTAAGGGGTGGAAAGGGGTAAAAGGGTTGGTTTCTCAATGAAATTCATATGGGACCACTTTGGAGGTATACCCTAGCCACTAAAAAAATTTAATTTAAATCGGTTCAACATTGGCAAAGATATCGCTGAACATAAAAAAAAAAAAAAAAAAAAAAAAAAATTACAGACGAATTGAGAACCTGCTTTTTTTGAAGTCGGTTAAAAAGAGGAAAAATAAAATTTAGGCCTATGTAAGTTAGAGGCCCGCAGCTTTATTTTTGACAATTTAATGATACTCGGGTTGAAAAATGTTGAGAAACGCTGCCCCAGAAGCTTCGTCAATGCCAGGTGGCAATATTGTTTCTGTTTCTTAGATCCTCTGACGGATTCTCAAAAGAAATGTGTTCCACTGCCGTCGTGGCCATCGAAGGCAGTGCCGGATTAAGAAGGTATGGATGGGGCCATAGGCACTCAAATTTTCGGTTCCCTCTGTTTTTGAAACCAATTATCTTTATTCTATAAGTATAGAAAAGGTTTTGTAGATTGCTAATAGAATTTATCAGATTTTTTCCAATCAACAAAACTATTTTACAATTTATAATATTTTGAAGATTCCTTTTATTTATCGTACACTATAATAAAACATAATAAAATAATTTTCATGCTTTTTGTATTACTTTGATTGTTTTATTTTGGACGATTTTATTTTTATTTAATGAAAACAGTTATCTTTGAGGGTACCTTCAAAAATCGGGGGCTCCAAGCTACTGCCGAGTTGTGCCTATTGGGTAATCAAGCACTGCCTGTAGATCAACTTGGTTTTTGGCTAATCACTCAATGTTTACCGTTTGGTTATTTTTAAAGTATTTATCATTGATTAATTTCAAAATCATTTCTTTAATCCGGGAGTAACGGCAGCTAATGAGACATTCACGCGTTGCAAATTTCTGTGTTGCCAGATCCCAGTTTTTCCAGGCACCCATGGTAATTCTACCAAAGGTAGGGCCCGAAGCGAAACGAGCGGCGATTGGCTGTTGAAATGACGTCACTGCAAGAGCAAACACAAGCAATGGATACAAGCGGCAAATGAGCGAAGGGTGCTGCTGTTCAAAACTATTGGATTTACGGATGCCACAGCAATTAATTCAATGGAATTTTGTAAGTATTTGATAGACAGATTCACATACCTTGTTACGTTAGTTTTTCTCCGCATCTGGAACGGACGATGCGAGGAACTGACGAGATTTCCTCCTATGTGCCGCTGCTGCTTTTTGCATTTTAAGTTTTGCATTCATGTAACGTAAAGGAATAAACATTCTTGTCCTTACATAGAGTTTTATCACTTCCACTGGCACATCTGGATATTTTTCTATTATTTTGGCACAAATTCTTTTAACAATATTCTTTTCTTTCGATATAAACTCATAACCATTCACATCTATAAAAATTAGTTCAAATAGTGACACTTCATTTAACCAGTCATCGGATGGCACAATAAGGCTTCCGCGTGATAGTACTTCTATCCATTCAGATTTTGATGTAGATGCAGCCGGACACATTAAAGATATAGATGTTCCCACTGTAGCATCGAATTTTCTTCCTCGGTGAGCGATGTAACCAGCAAGATAACGAAACCCTTCAATCGAGCAGTCTGGTCTCAAAATTCTTTCTTGAATATCATGGTGAACACCATACCCACATTCCAACGGCAAGGTGTCAAACTGTACTCTACTATTCATAATGTCAAATGAGTCGTTGACAAGCTGTAAAAAATTAGCAACGTGTTCTTCTTCTGGTATGAAATAGTTTATTGCTTGTGCTGTGGTGTTAGAAAAGAGTTGCAATGCCAAATATACCCTCTGGCGCTCCCTTCCTTTAACCGATAAGTGAAACTGCGTAAGCTTGTGGCACACTTTTATTTCACCATTATCCAATTCAATTAATTTTTCAACCACTGTTTTAACAACTTTTTTATCACTCGGAAGAATAAACCCGTCAACAATAAAATGATTCATTAGCAGTTTATATAGATGAGGAACATCTGAAAACACCCATATTCTTTTATCAGTATTTATCGGATTCCGGAAGCATGTATTTGTATGGCTTACATTAAGTTCTTTCTAAACACAGCGATTCTTTGTGCCCAGATCAGCAACAATAGCAACAACATTGTAGCCGGCGTCTTCAAGGCTGCAAATAATTGATTTTAACAATGCCGCTGTCATTTGAACGCCAAGATCGTACTATATGGGCTGTTTCCAGCCACTGGAAAGACCACGAATCATAGCAAATTGTACATTACTATGCGGCCCTATAATATGAATACGATCTTCTTTCTGGTCGTAAACAATGCTTCTCTCCACATTTATTTCATCAAATGACAAGACACACACACGTTCAGCATAGGAAAATGTTAATGCCTGAGCTTTCAATGGCTGTATTACATCTTGCTGCACACCTGTCAGACAGCTAAAAGAACGGGAGATACTCCGCTTCAAACTTGACAAACCTGGCAGCGGAAAGTGAAGCTTATTTCTCAAAAATAAATGGCACTTTTTGGAAATAGCACGTAATGTCACTGCTTTGCAAATATTATCACTGTTCCACTTAACATGTTTTCTTTCCTGATAATAAACATTTAATCTGGTTTTCCGAAAATATGTTTTTCAGTACTTTTGTCACCTCGTTGTGTACTGATTTCTTGATATTAATCTTGAGCTCTGTTTGTTTCTGGGAAGTCGCTCTCAATTCTTTACGCAGGCATTTGTTCTTAATCTTCAAAGTTAAACATGTAGCTTCCAGTTTTTTGTTTTCTCTTCAAGTTCTTTCACACGTCTTTTAAGTAACATAACTTCATCAGAATCAATATTTGAGGTTGAAGTGCATTGGTCCATTTTTGATTTTTAGGCGATACACCGGCAAGGGTTTCAACAGCTCTTTTCCTCACATATCTGTCTTGATATCTATCAGTTCTGCTGCTTTGGTTTTGACTGATGTTGGTTGGTGAACTTTGAATGGCAGTGGACGTGCAAGGAGCATTAAACATCATCATAGGAAGATTAATATTCGGCACAGAACCTGGTTTAAGTATTTTCTTTGGAGAACAGCAGGGAATTTGTTACATTGTCGAATCATGTTGGATACTTCTTCGCTAGTTATTGGTTCAATTTCTTCATCTTCAGGGATGACAGTGTTGAGGAAACGTTGAAGTCGTTCCTCCACTAGCTGGATATGTTGAGCATCTAGATGTTCATTGACTGGCCTGAAGTTCCCCTGAAAAACCTCCGCCAGGGCTTCCGCTTTCTCTATGGGGTCAGAGATGACGTTGTTGCCAACATATAGGGGAGGCAATTTAGCCGTTCGTCGGAGGATCCTGCGGGTGAGTTTCCAGGCAGAGCCATCTTCAATATTGATTGTTGCCAGGAGACTAGCCCATTCACGATTCCGATGCTGTTGGACATCAGCTTTTATTTGCCTTTGCATCCTGTTGATGAGACGTTTAGTTGCAGGATTTCGGGTGATCTGCCATTCTCTTGTGAGGTTGTTTTTTATTGTTATGACCTCTCTTATGCGTGGTGGGAGTTGCTTGGAGCGGCCCTGATGGTTTGTCCGGATGGGCGGAGTAGCGGAGTCTGCTGCCTCATTGATCCAGCGGGATAGGTTTTTAATTGCCGTGCTGGGATCAGAGTTTTCAGGTGGAGTGACATTTCGAAGTTGTTGTAAGATACTGTTTTTGTAGTTATCCCAGTTAATGTGGGAGAGGTTTCTGTGACGTCTACTACAGTGTGCAGCTCCCTCAGCTAAGTAGAAAATAACTGGGAGATGGTCCGACGAGAGCGCTATCTTGGTAGAGATGGCAATGGTGTGTTTTAGATCTTTGGTGATCGCAATATCAAGAACGTCTGGAAGTCGCCCAGCTGGAAAAATTGTTGGTTCAGTAGGCCCCCAGACTACTCCATCATTGGCTAGGACTGCACGGAGAAGCTGTTTGCCTGCCGTATTTGTTATGCGCGAATGCCAATCATGGTGTTTTGCGTTAAAGTCGCCCGCAATGAAGACGTATCCACGAAGGCGGAGTAGTTTAGCAATATCATCTTCGTTAACTCTGCCTTTTGGTCGACGATAGGCAGCAATAAAGAGCAGGCGGCCCCTAGTTGTTTCAGCAGACACTGCTGTGGCTTCTAAGCTGGTGAGCTGGGGAAGATCAACCTCGTGGTGTTTAATTGAGGAGCGAATGTAAATGGCAGTACCTCCACCTGCTGTTTGGCGGTCGTTGCGGCAGCAATTGTAGTTGGGGGCAGCCGCACGCACTCCCGGCTTTAGGTGAGTTTCGTTAACGAGACACACGTCAATTTGTTCGTCACGTAGAAATTCGACGAACTCCCCCATTTGTCGCCAAATGCCATTGGCATTCCATTCACATATGGTCAGCTCGTGTATCTTACTGGCCATGTTGTTCAGTTGATATAACTTTTTGTTGTGCGGCCTCGACCGCCATCTGCACTGCAGCTGATATTTGCTGCGGAAGGTCTTTAAGTTTTATTAATTCTGTTATTAGGGTAGTGACAGTTGCAACCATGGACTGTACCATTTGTAACAGGACGGTGATTTCATTATTTTCTAGGCGTTCTGATCTGCCCTTCTGGAGATCATTGGTCGTGTTCTGGTTTTCATCTGTCCCTGGAGGTATATTCCTTCCTCGACGGCTGTTATTGGGTCGGCTAGGTATTACCTTCGTCAGGGCCGTGCTGTATGTTTGATCTGCAGGTTGGCTGTTGTTAGCATTTTCTGGTGTTGCTTCAGCAGTTTGGTTTTCCTGCGTTGGAAGCGCCGGAAATTCGTCTTGAGTCAGCTGTTTTTGTTGTTGTTGGCGCTTCTTTTTCATTAAGGCTGCGTAGGCAGCGTTGTTGATCTTCTGCCTAACAAAGCAACGGGTCATGATGGCATAGGAGCCACCCTACTGAAACAGCTACCTGACCAGGCAATTCAGTACCTTACCGCAGTATTCAACCGGATACTTACCACTGGCGAATTTCCTGACTCTTGGAAGCAGGCTGACATTGTGGCGATACCTAAACCAGGCAAGGACAGGAGATCTCCAAAATCATATAGGCCAATCAGCTTGTTACCAACAATGTCAAAAATTTTCGAACGATTATACTTAAAAAGACTCAGCCGGCACATAGACCAGGACCATCTGTAACCGAATGTACAATTCGGCTTTAGAAAACAGCATGCAACTTCACAGCAATTACTACGTCTAGTGGAACATGCATTCGGTGCAATTGAGAAGAAAAAATTCTTCGGGGCCGTACTTTTAGACGTTAGTAGAGCCTTTGACTCTGTTTGGCATCAGGGGCTTCTCTACAAGCTATTAGTTTTAGGTTTCCCCCTGTCGCATGTGAGACTACTGAAGAGCTACCTCTCAAACAGGACCTTTAGGGTACTCCTTGAAGACGCCCTTTCTTCTGCAAGAGCAATAGAGGCCGGAGTCCCACAAGGGTCAGTAATTGGCCCGGTACACTACAACTTGTACACTTCTGACTTGCCAAGAACTGACCGAGTCCATACTGTGCTCTACGCGGATGACACGGCCCAGTTTACCAGGAGAGTGAGACCGAATATAGCTAGAGCATCGCTACAAAGAGCATGCAAAAACATTGAAAACTGGGCCAAAAGATGGCGACTGGCATTTAACGCAGGAAAGAGTCAAGCGGTTTTTATCACTAGACGGAAGGTCCCTCAACTACCGCCAATCACACTCTTTGATGAGCCCATTCCATGGACACAAACTGCCACTTATCTTGGAGTCACACTCGACAGAAGACTAACATGGAAGCAACATGTAAACAAATTGCCGCCTCCAACCACATTGACCGAATCCAGACTATACAAAATAGAGCAATTCGTTTTGCATTCAAGCTACCAAGGGGTACGCCGTCCGCCGCCCTTCACGAAATCAGCGGTCTCGAGCCACTAAAAATAAGATTTGCCAAATTAGCTAGGCAATTCTACAAAAATTGCTCCCAATCAGCTAACCCGCTGATAGAACAACTTGGCAGCACTGCAAGAATTAATGACAACATTAGGTGGCCCGTCCACCTAACACGATAACGAGAACCCGGAAATGACAATCCACCAAAGCCACACCGATTATGATAACCAGTTTGAAATGGAAGGAGATACAGTGCCACTGTAAGAACTTCCTCCCACTCCGGGAAAGATGGAACCTGGATGAATTATGTCAATGGCAGCAGGAAATTTTACCCAACCACCAACTAGGGTTTCGCCGTGGACATTCGACCACTCAGCAGCTGATGAGGGTGGTTGAGACTGCCACTCGAGCGTTCAATTTCAAACACTACTGTGGAATGGTACTACTTGATATTTCCCGAGCCTTTGACTCTGTTTGGCACGCTGGCCTCCTGCTGAGACTATATGAGCAGGGGTTTCCCGGCAAATTAATCAAGCTGATCAAGTCGTACCTAGAGGAACGAACTTTCAGCGTAAGAGTCGACAAAGCCACATCAACCCGACGCAGAATAATGGCTGGCGTACCCCAAGGATCGGTCCTCGGGCCCTTGCTGTACTGCCTGTATACTGCCAACGTGCCCACCCAAGAAAACGTCAGCACAGCAACCTATGCAGATGACACCGCCTTTTTCACCAGCAGCCGCAGTAAGGCCATCGTTACTCATCGCCTGCAAAACGTGTTACAGAAAACTGAGGCCTGGGCGAGGCGTTGGAGAATTGAGATCAACCCCGCCAAAACCCAGGCCATCATGTTAACTAGAAGAAGAGGGCCACGCCTGCGTCCGCAGCCGGACCCTCAGTTGAAACTAAACAATAATTTGATACCTTGGTCCAAAACTGTACGATATCTGGGAGTTACTCTGGACTCAAGACTTACGTGGAGAGCCCATATAGAGGATCTGCGTAAACGTGCCAGCGCAAGGCTGCAAACACTCTACCCGCTTCTCAATAAGGACAGCAAGCTACCTGCGTCCACGGGCGTGCGGATCTACTGCTCCCTGATCAGGCCAATATTTGAATATGCCTGCCCTGTATGGGGTTATACTGCCAACTCTCATCTGCACCGTCTACATGTTGTGCAAAATAGAGCATTAAAGAGAGCCCTGCACGTAGATAGCAGGTTCCCCACTAACGCCATACATGAAGCTACAGGTCTTCAAACACTAAGGAATAGATTCAAAGAACTCGCTGTCAAGTTTTACAAACTTGCTCAAAACTCTGCTAACCCCCTAATAAAAGAGCTGGGGAACTATCCAACTGGCCTAGGACCATATGTCGGACCCATGGCACTCATTATGAACCATTAGACACTCAGAATGATACGACAGACAAGTAAGAACGCCAAAACTGATGACACACCTACAGCCAGGACATGACTCACCCAACAAACTTGGAGGAAATGTCTAACGACAAAGCCTCCAAAACCCTCTGCCGGAAATTAATAGGCAGTAAATTGGCGTGGCTGCTGAAAGAACAGTTCGGTTTCCAAAGCCGAGTAGGAGCCACCTGTCAGCTAGTAAGATTTACTGAGCAAATCAGCAAAGGTTTTAATTGGAATAAGTCGACAGCCGCCATCTTTGTCGACATTGAAAAAGCTTATGATAAAGTGTGGCACACCAAACTAATAGACAAGCTATTCCATCACACCGACATACCCGACTGCTACATTGCCCTCATAGCAAGCTACCTCAAGGACAGGAGGTTCTTCGTCTAAATCGAAGGCCAAAAGTCATCCATCTTCACTATTAACGTGGGCTTACCGCAGGGATCCGCCTTATTGCCACATCTGTTCAGCATTGATGTCAATGACATACGAACCCCGCCCAACGTTTATGTTGCACAATTTGCTGATGACACGGTCATCTACGCAACCGGAGGAAACCACGAAAGGAATATCTCCAATGCCCAAGCAGGTCTAGACGCCCTTAGTCTCTGGTGTCGTGAAAATAAGGTGAAAGTGAATCCAACTAAATGTGCCGCAGTGTACTTCTCCACTAAACAACCGAACCTACAAAGACAACTGGAACTAATGGGGGAAAGGTTACCCTGGGTTACCGAGCACCAGTACCTGGGAATAACGCTAGACCGCAAACTACTCTTCCGTCAACATGTCCTCGACAGAAGAAAAAAAGCCCTAGCCGTGGTTAAGAATCTGACACCAATCTTCTTGAGCAATGACTTGAAACTCGAAACAAAAATAAGAATATATAAATCCGTTGTCTTACCTTTCATTATGTACGGTTGCCAGGTCTGGGGAACTGCATGCAAATCTACCCTGCTGCACTTACAAAGAGTGCAGAATAGATGCTTAAGAATGATAAGTCATGCGAGCACCTACACGCCAATAGACCTTCTTCATGTGATCACCAATATGCCTACTATCCAAGCAGAAATCTTTCGACAAGCAGAGAAATTTTTCACCAGGCTTGACACTATACGCCCAGAAGTAGACAGATTGGAGTCAGTGGGTACAGTACTCCCAATGGAATGGCACAAATTTAAAGTACCACGCAGCACCATTATGACACACCGATATAAAGGATCACTACCACAAGCGATCCCTAGTAAGAATAAGGAAGGGTTTCCCATAAAGACCGTATTACGGTCAAAGCCGGGTTTTTCCCCAACGTGCATCAAAGCGAACCCAAATAATTAGTTGAAACTGTAGATTAAGCTACACACAGTAGCGGGGCTACAAAAAGCCGATGAGGCAATAAAAAAAAAAAAAAATTAGTAACTCAGCTTGCAAATCACGAACATAATCTTCTGGCACAAAATGTCGCGAACATACAGTTGCTGTTGCTGTACTGAAATCATCCTTGCGATAACACTTTTGAACCCATATTTTCCTGAGCTGTAGATCCTTTGGAATGGTATGATACGTGATACCAGTACCTTTAGTTTTTCTGCTGTAAGTTGTACAGCCCGCGACAGCACATCCAGGCATGTTAGCACAATTTAAACCATGTTACAAGCAAAATCACAATCGAAATACACCACGCGCCCCTATAATCAAATGCTCCGACAACACATAGTGCTCCTGCGGTGACGTCATGCGCAGAGCCAGAAATTTGAGCTCGGACTGCGCATGCAAATCGCCCCCCCCCCCCCCTGCAGGCACCTTTCACTTCAATAATGATCAGTAAACAGTCGGATAATTTCATTGTTGCCACCACCCGAGCGAATCACTTCGGCCGCCACTGTTTGCCATACGTCATGCTGTTCCCTTATGCTCCTCGCCTGTTAATACATTTCTTGTCTCGTCCTGTTGCATTCCCTCCGCCCATCCTCGTCCAGAGTCTCACAATCAACATGGATACTCCTGCATACAACCGACTATGCGGATTCACTGATTAATCTCTCCTCATTCCTTGCTGCTCGTTCAAATACAGTTTACTAATGCAGAGCCATGTCGAGGCTATGCACCAGCTGAGAAGGAAGCCATGAGTTTTTATCCCTATCTGTGGCCACACTACTGTAGTAAACAGCAGGTCTCTAGACAGAGCCTAAGAAATTCTTTCAGCTGTGCCCAAATTCTCAATCAGCCTCCTTTAAAGCATCTATAAATGTATTAATGTAGCCAACCGTATAATGTTGACAACATGTCACAATCTTAAGCAAACTATAGTACCGCATATGGTTTTTTTTTTATATTTGCTTATGGCTTTTCGCTTCGTCGACGTGGAGGTGGGAAAAGACCGGGAGCATCAAACGGGAAGGAATTCGGCCATGGCCTTTTAATGGACCATCACGGCATTCGCCTGGAGTGATTACTTCAAAATGATAAACACTGATTTTTAAAATTACTATAAAAATGCAATACGAGGTAAGATAAACGTAAAAAAAAAAAATATATCATAAGCGGCCATGCGTAATTTATGTGAGGTGTTTTTCCGGAATTCGGGACCCCCCCTTTCCCCCTCTGGTGAGATTTGGTGAGATGTGGTCGGATACCCCCCCCTCCCCATAAGAGGATGTGAGATTTTTTACGGCCCCCCTCCGCCTTGCTTATCGAGCTCGTAGTTTTTTAAGATTTTTTTAGCTCCTCTTTTTCCGAGGGTGGTTATACCCACCTAAAATCGATATTCGCGTCGTATGCGGACTTTTTTTAAGCTCTACTGTTATTCAAAAATTTTAAGAGCACATGTGAGATTCCCCCACCCCCTTGGTGAGATTTCGGTAGACCCTCCTACCATTTCAACACGTCCCCTAAGTGTATAACTGAATGGTTATCAGTTCGTTCTTAGTGATTTACAAGTTCGGTAAGCCGCTTTGATGTAATGCGAGCCCTAGCGTTGTGTATGGCGACGATGAGGCGAATGGACAGTCCGTCACCGCCGACGACACCCGGAAATTGTGTCCGCGTGCGGCGTCCGATGCAGCGTAATCTCTGATAACGCGACGCATCCATCCCCGTGCTCAGCTTCACCTGCGAGCGGGCCAGGTGCAAGACCCACCAGGACGGTACCGCCGCGATAAGGCAGAAGACTACCATTACAGCAGCAGCTGGCGACCAGTGGAATACCCGCCACTGCGGCCTCGGGTAGCGAGACCTCGGTTTGTATGAGGTTTCTCGCAGTCCACAGCAGTTCGCAAACTAAACACACACTCACCTTACAGAACACAGATTAAAACAGTAGGGTATTTGCATGTATTATTTTTATATTTTAAATCAGTTATTTGCCCTGTTATATAACAGTAAAAAATATAATTTTGATGAAAATATTAAAATATTACATTAAAAACATTTAAAACTGCAGTTCAGTTCCAACGATTTAAACGCCGCCAGTTTGGCGCGCTGCCCCGTGACGTCAATGAACACGACTTCATTGGCGTATTGTATATTTTGGAATGTTATATCTAAAATAAAATATGTTTTTGTAGTGGGTCCTTGCGGAGTCACTATTGTTATTGGACTATTAAGATGAATATCAGTTTTGATAATCTGGATAGCAACAATCTCAATTGCAGTCGAATTACAGGTGAATAAGTATTAAGTTTTATTATATCATATGGCATTTACATTTGCTGGGTGTATTTAACATTACCTCTAGCACAAGATAATGCAATATCATAAGCAAGCAACACCCAGACGTTACAAATTTGCCGATAATGAGCAAATAATGATTGAACTTTACACATATGAATTTTCCCAGGGCGCCATCAAAACAAAATGATCAATTGTTACAAACATATTAAAAACAAGGACCTTCCAGTGTTTAATGTTCGGTGAAAACAATGCCAGTTACCTCAAGGGCATTTGAATAATTAAAGCACAGATTCTTTTCCCAGGTAGCGTTTACGGGTCTTTAAGCCTCGTTAAAACCGATGAAACATTGGCCTGGCGTCAGAACACATTACCATATGAAGACAGCATCGTGAAGGACGTAACACACCGTGTTACTGCGAGATGTCGATCTCAAGATTGCGGTCAGCGTTCGTCTCCTCCAAGTGCCTTCCGCGACCGCCTCAGGCCACTCCGGCCAACGAAGTGTGTCGATGCAGCTCCTTCAGCAACCACGAAAGCTCTCGCTCCACCCTCGAATTCCAGCGATAAGGTCACATGGAAAAAAAGAAGCTGTGGAGTACTTGTGTAAAAGCCGACATTATACGTGATTGGTGAGAGCGCGTACGCCAAAATCACGTGATGTCCAAGGCATTTCCTATTAGCTTCAGTCAGCGACGACCTTCAACACCCTCGCGTCTTAGCTGAGAGGAAATGGCTACTGACTCACTGACTCACTCACACTCTCGAGCCATGGCAGACACCGCTACATCGTCCGGTACGGCCAAGAAGGCCAAGTCGGCAGCAGCAAAGAAGCGAGACTCCGCTGCACCTACGGACGCTGCCGTGACGCCAGCTCAGTCCGGTACTGCCAAATCGATAGCAGCAAAGAAACCACGTGAAAACTCGGGTACGACCACGGCAGTAGACACTCGCGTCATCCCTACAACAACTAGCGCCCCCGAGACATCAGTTGACGTCGCTACATCTACGAAGGCGAAGAAGAAGAAAATCAAACTAGGCGGCGCCTTTCCACGAGAAGTAGGCTTCATGGCGGAAACCATCCATTATCCACCAGGGACTACTGACTGTGTCTACGAAGGTGCCACCCCTGAAGATCTATCCCTGAAAGTATGGAGACGTCGCCTTTACCGAAGCAATCCAAAGAAGTGGAGCTTCTACATCTCAATCTTCCTTGATGATTATCAGTTCACCTGGAAGATACCAACCTGTGACTACATCACCTTCGAGCAAGTCTTGACTAGCAGAGAGCACTGTCATCTAGCCGAGAAGTTTCGCGCATTCAAACTCGAAGACTGGTCGGAGGCTCTCGAGTTCCCGACCCCACTGGCCAGCGATTTCGTCTGGGCGGATTACGTCGAATTAACCAAAAGAAGGTTCAAGAGCTCCTGCTACGACCCTTATACCTGCCGAAACTACAAGACGACACCGATAAGGACTACATCACCCTCATCATCTACTACAACTTCATCGCCTTCACAAAGCAATGAACCTGCGTCCCCGACGCCTGATTCTCCAACACCTGTAGTCTTCTCGGTCCCAGAACAGGGACCAGTGCCTCCGATCCATCTCAGCTATGCAGGGAACTACTGGGAATTGCTGGTTCAGCTGCAGAGCTCCATGAAGCTCCCCATATTCAGCTGGCCAGACCACCTGGGACTGAAGATCCTGCTGTCGTGCCCTGCAGACTTCGAGACAGCTACCCAGGTGCTGCGGGAAGCCTCTCTACCTTTTGACACCATGCTTCCCGGCTACAGTACGAAGAAAGCTGGCATCAATGCACCGAGTCCGGCAGAAAAACCACCGCCACGAGAGCTGGTTCAATGATACAGATGTCAAAATTTTCGACATCTAGCCATCGACTGCACAAAACCGGCAAGATGTTTCCGCTGTGGAGGCGGTCATTATGTTGCAGAATGTGTCCGGCGTCGAGAAGACGCCGTCTGCTGTAACTGCGGCTCGTCACACGCTGCTTCCTACCGTGGCTGCAGAATATGGAAGCAGCAACGTAGCAGGAAGAAAAGAAGCGTATGAAGTGGGCCACATATGCAGCCCGCACCCAGCCGACAAGTAAGCAGTGGCTACCTGCGAAGCAGCCACCCGAGACGACGGACGGACGTTCAGCAGACGCGACCGCAAAACTGCTGGCAAAGCAAGCTTACTCATACAAAAAAAGCAAAGTACTACTCTAAAGCAAAGTGTGCAGACATGGAGTAACTTGCCGAGCCACATCAGAAATAAAAGGAGATAGTCACTTCTGTGAAAACAGTGCTGAATCGGCCGCGCAGCGAGCCTGATACGCAGCCGCCGACTTTCTCGCCAGCCGACTACACCAGCCCTGTGATTGGTCGACGCCGGAACCTCCGTCAGAGCTACCCACCGCGTAGTCTGTCATCAGCTCCGGCACTCACTCACTACTCACTCACTCACTCACTCACTACTCCGCACTCGAGCATGTCTAACTCAGCAGCTTCTTGCGCCTCAGAGACGCCAGTCCACAATGCAACGACTATGAAGGTTAAGTCCAAGAAGAAGAAGACGAAACTAGGCGGTGCCTTCCCACGAGCAGTAGGTTTCATGGCGGAAACCTCCCATTATCCACCGGGGGCTACTGAACGCGTCTTTCAAAGTGCCACTCCAGAAGACCAATCCCTGAATGTATGGAGACGACGCCTCGAACGGGGCAATCCGAAGAAGTGGTGCTTCTTCATCTCAATCCTCCTTGATGAACGTCGATTCACCTGGAAGATACCAACCTGTGACGTCACCACCTTCGAGCAGGTCTTGACTAGCAGAGAGCACCGCCATCTTGCTCTGAAGTGCCAAGCAGTTGATCTCGAGGCGTGGCCGGAGGCACTCGAGTTCCCGACCCCCGCTGGCCAGCGATTTCGACTGGGAGGAATATGTCGAACTAACCAAAAGAAGGTTCAAGACCTCCAGCTACGACCCTACTACCTGCCGAAACTACAAGATGACACCGATTAGGTCTACAATATCATCTCCATCACCTTCACAAAGCGACGAACCTGCAACACCGGCGCCTGATACTCCAGCACCAACTCCATCACCTTCACAAAGCGACAAACCTGCACCACTGTTGACTGATTCCCCAGCAAGCCCAGAACAGGGTCCTGTGCCACCAATCCACGCCAACTGCGCTGGGAACTGCTGGCAATTACTGGTTCAGCTGCAGAGCGCCATGAAGCTCCACATGTTTAGCTGGCCGGACCATCTGGGACTTAAGATCCTGCTGTCCTGCCTCGTAGACTTCGAGGCAGCCACCCAGATGCTACGGGAAGCCTCCCTGTCCTTTGACATCATGCTTCCTGTTCACAGGATGAAGAATACAGACATCAATACGCCGAGTACAGCAGTAAAACCACCGCCACGAGAGCTGGTTCAGTGCTACAGATGTCAGAATTTCCGACATCTCGCAAGTGAATGCACTGAACCAGCTAGATGTGTCCACTGCGGAGGAAGACATTATGTTGCTGATTGCGACAAGCGTCGCGAGGACGCTGTTTGTTGCAACTGCGGCTCGTCACACGCTGCTTCTTATCGCGGATGTCGAGCTTGGAAGCAGCAACGTAGCAAGATTTTTTTTTTTTTTTTTTTTTTTTTTTTTTTTTTTTTTTTTTTTTGTGTGTGTCATTTGCCTCAGCGGCTGTGTAAGTTGACCCCACTACCATTGGTAGTTTTGTCAGTGATGTCAGGTTTGGTTTGGTTTGGGGACACAATTTATTGCACTTTACGGGGAAAAACCATGGCTGTGGTCATCATAGATGACCTTGGTGAAAAAAACCCCACTGATGTTGTTGTTGGACTTTATATAGGATTGTAAATAATGCTTAGAGGTACTTTATGTTTATGCCAGGTTCTTGGCATTACTGTGCCCAGGGTGGCGAATCTGTCAATCTGGTGTCTTCTTGCTTCTATATTTTCAATGAATTTGTTGGTTTGGTTGTATATCTGTGTGTGTACTCTTTCAATATTCGTTGCCAAATGGATGTGCTCAGTTGAAGTGTAGGGCGGTGCGGATAAGATCATTCGCAGACATTTGTTTTGGAGCCTTTGGATGTTGGAGATGTTCGACGGGCTTGCTGTTCCCCATATTTGACATCCATAGAGCAGATATGGTACAATTATGGATTTGTATAGCCGGATTTTAGTTGTGGTACTCAGATTGTTGCTCCGTAGCACTGGAGCGAGATTTGATGCTATGGCCAGTCCTTTCCTTCGTCTATCTAGGATGTGCTCTCGGTACAGTAATTTTTTGTCCAGTATGACACCTAAGTACCGATGCTGGGGTACCCAGGCTATTTCTTGCCCCATTACAGAGAGTTGATCAGGTAGGATGGGTCTCTTCTTGGTGAAGTATATCCCTGCACATTTGGTGGCATTGATTTTGACTTTGTTGTTTCGGCACCATTTTGTGAAGGAATCAATGCCCCTTTGAAGGTGGATGATGTTGCGGTCATGTCTGTTACCAGAGGCGTGGAGCATCGTGTCATCGGCGAACTGAGCCTTCTTCACATGTGGTGGTGTCGGTATTTTGTTGACGTAGATGTTGAACAGCGTTGGAGCTATGACTGATCCCTGTGGGATTCCTGCCGTGATTGTATGGATTGATGATCGTTGTCCGTCCACTGTTACGTAGAATCGTCGGTTGTTTAAGTAACTTCCTATGAGTTTTACGTAGCAGTGGTTAATTTTTGTTTCGGTGTGTAGCTTGTGGATCAGGTTTTTATGCCATACTTTGTCATAAGCTTTTTCCACGTCGAAGAAAATGGCTGCCGTCGATTTGCTAAGGTTGAAGTTTTTGCTGATATCTTCTGTTATTTTCAGAAGTAGGCTGGTTGCTGCCACACGGCTTTGGAAACCGAATTGCTCTGTTTGTATAGTTTTATCGGCTTCGAGGCTAGAGTTGAGTCTTATGATCAGCACTCTTTCCAGAACTTTTGAAGTTGAGGAAAGGAGGCTGATAGGGCGGTAACTTTCTATGAGGCGGTGATCTTTTCCTCGCTTGGGAATAGCCGTTATCTTCGCCGTTTTCCATGCCGTCGGGAAGTAGCACTGGAGTAGACAGGCATTGAAGATACGGGTGAGTAGTACTACGGCTTTCCTAGGTAGATTTTTCAAATGGTGATTTTCTACTTTGTCATGCCCTGGGGATTTTTTCGTCTGCAGTTTGTGAATTATCCTTCGCACTTCTCCTGGTGTTGTGAGGAGTGGTAGGTCCGTTGGTGGGGTGTTGAGGACTTCGTCTGCTAGCCTCTCTATATCTTCTGCCGCCTGATGTTCAGCTGCTGTCAACTCGTATTCCGCGGGGGTGTACTGTTGGGCAAAGTTTTCTGCTAGGGCCTCCGCCTTCGCCAGGGGTGTGAAGCACTGACCTGCTTGACCATTTATAGCAATCTTGGGGTCACGAGGCTGTTTGAGAGCTTTAACCAGCTGCCATGCTTCTCTGTTTTCTAGCATTAGGGTATCCATCCTGTTCTCCCATTGCTCTGACCGCCGCTCTTGTAGCCGGGCGCGGAGCTCTCTTGCGTATCTTGTGTATCGGCGTTCTGTCGGCAGGATCCCGATACCGCTGCCAGAGTTTTCGGTATCTGTTCCGTAGGTATCGCAGGTCCTCCAGCAGTGGCGGCAGCTCCTCTTGATAGTTGTTTTGGATGGTGGTGGTGACTGAGGCTTGATGGGCTGCTTCTAGTACCGTCTTATCAAAGTGAAGAATTGCGTTGTCTATATCGTCGATGGTGGTTACGTTGTGTGTGGGGTTTATGTTGTCGTGCACAGTCCTTTTGAACTGCTGCCAGTCGGTTTGCTTTAAAGTCCTTGATTTATTTTGCGGGAGGATCCAGTTGCGGAATTCTAATAGAACTGGTAGGTGATCTGATGACATTTCATTAGTCGCCCTTAGTTCGATTCGCTTGACGATATTTTTAGCCATTATAATGTCTAACACGTCTGGCTGTCCGCGGGGGTTTGCCGGCGTGTGAGTGGGGTCTTCTGGGCCAAAGATCTCGATGTTGCGTCTTTCTGCCAGCTGGAGTAATTGCTCTCCTCTGGCGTTATTTCTCCTTGAGTTCCAAGCGAAAGTGCTTGGCGTTAAGGTCGCCCCCTATGATGACTTTGTTGCCAAGCGCTAGAATCTCATCCAGGTCAGACTCCATTAGATTTCCGTTTGGTGGCAGGTATGCAGCAGCCACCGCAATATGGCCTTCTTGCGTGGATATCCTGATTGCTGTGGCTTCTAAGTCTGTGAGTTGCTGTATCGTCAATGGCTCGTGGGTGAGGTTTTTGCTAACGACAATAGCCGTGCCGCCCCCCCGTCTGTTGATCCTGTCTGAACGGTATAATTGGTATCCCGCGAGTCGAAAGCTGTCCCTCGGTTTCAGGAAGGTCTCCGAGAGGAGGGCTATTTCGATTTTCTCTCGCTTTAAGAACTCCAGTAGTTCTATTCTTTTGTTTTTGACATTGTTGCAGTTCCACACTGCTATTTTCAGTTTGTCGTGCTGTGGAAGAGCCATTAGGCCATCAGGCTCGTTACATCCTTGCACGAGTGCTATTAGCTTGTTCCATATGCCTCTGGCCCTTTTAAATCTTTCCATTGTTTTCTTCAGTGTTTTGAAAAATTTCGCGAGGTCGTTCCCGAAGAATTCGGAGTTGTCCTCCTGATCTTCGACTTCCTCATTTTTCTTTTCCATTCTGTTGGATTTCTGCTCTTCATGTCTGCGGGTGTGTCGACCTTTGGCGGAGTCGGCATATGTTGTTTTCTCTTTTTTTCCTGTTGTTTGGTTTGAGTTTCTTGCTGGTGGTTTCTGACTGGTGTTTAGTAGAGTGGTTTTCCTTCTGTCTTTCTTTCTTGTCTTCCTTGCTTTGCACTATCCTGATGGGACGTAGCAGCTCTTGATATTTTGGGCAGCCTCTCCATGATGCTGCGTGGTCGCCCGTGCAGTTGATGCATTTTGCCTTTTCAGTTTTGGCTAGTTTGCACTCCTTGCTTGCGTGGAGTTGGGCGCATTTGACGCAGCGGCTAGGTAGTCGGCAGTAGTTTGCTGTGTGGCCGTGTCTTTGACACCTCGAACATTGTGGTGGTCCATCTTGGCTCTTGTAACGCTCGATCCTCACACGTAAAAACAAAATTGCTCTCTCATTGTATATCTCTTCTGATTTTTTGTTGAATGGAAGGGTCACCGTGTATGTTGCCAGTGGTACAAGTTCACGCGTATCTGCGTTCCTCCGTTTAAACTGGTGGATTGCGGTAACATTGTAGCCTTTCAGGAGAAGGTCTTCTTGTATATCCTCTATAGTTGTAGTGGCTGGTAGTCCTTTGATAACTACCCTTAGGGGCTTTTCCTCAGGCAGCTGATGACTGTAGTAGCTTATTTTGTTTTGGTTGAAGAATTCTTTTATTGTGAGATAATCCTCCTTGTTTTCTGCGAAATATTTCAGGTATCCGTCACTGAATCTCGCCCTTAATCCTCCAGTGAGTTTGCTTTTCAGCGTTGTGTTCAGTGCTGTGTAATTAGGCACTTCCTGGATCACAATGGGCGGAAAACGGATTTTAGGTGTAGGGGCTGGATTGTCTTCCGTTTTTTCTTCCTCTGGTTGATGGTTATTACTTCCAGCCAGTGGGGTGTAGCGATTGTTTGTAGGTACTTCTTTGCTGAATCCTTGGTTTGCATGCGTTTGGCGTCTAGGTCTCTGTCTTCCTTTCTTTTTTGGAAACTCAAATTGTGCTTCTGGAGGGTTTTTCCGGGTCTTCGTGTCCATTTTGTGATGGTCCCGCCTGTGGGGCTTCATCCTTGTTCGAAGTCCCTCCCTGTCTCTGGTCAGTATGTAGTTGGTAATTTCGTCTTGGCGTGTTTTTCCTCTTGTTTCTTGTTCTTTTGACTTGTTCTTGTGCAGTTGCGGCATTTATATGTGGAGCGTAATGGTGCTCTCTTCCGTCATATCCTGTGCTGGTGTCACTATCTTCATAGTGTTCGTTTCCTGATGTTGATAGGTATTGGTATGCAGACTCTGCATCACTTTCGTTGTCGGATAGCGGCACATCGTTGTCGCTGAAACATCGACGTTTTCCACTTATGTTGTTCGTCATGGTTGATCTTGCTGTGTCACGGCATCCGACTATGTTGTTACCAACACGGGGCGTTGTTCCGTACCCTTGGTTATCACCGCAAGGTATCCGGGAACGGAGACAACCCTAAACTCACGCTCGGGGGTTCCACACCTCCTGGGTGTGGGCCGTGGAGCGGTATATCCCTATGCTAGGTGGGCAAGTACCGTGGCGCGTGCTCTGAAGGTATAGCTGCGCTCCGCTGGAGCGCCCTGGCGGCGCTTCGTGTAGCTCACCGGTGCGCGCAGTGGGTGCGCGTCGGTGCACTTCGTCGCGTCCCCCCCGACGACAAAAATTTGCTTTTCACCGCGCTCCAAGTGCTCCCCCTCAGGAGGCACCGCTTGGGGCGGTGTGTTCGCCACCGGTGCCCGGCAGCGAATGGCTCAGCGCCCAGCGCGCTGGCAAGGTGTAGGTGCCGCGGCGCTACTGCTCCCTGGCGGCGCTGCGTGGAGTTGACTCGGAGTTGCGCGCGCAGATCCCACACGTCTTCTCTCGGCGCGCTCTCCCACTCGAATGCGCGTAGCAAGAAGAAACGAAGCCAACGTAGTGGGTTCCATATGCAGCCCGCAACAAGTCGGCAAGAGCGAGGGCCCTGCCCTCCAGTGACCGAAATATCGAAAGGCAAGCTGATGAGATTCTCCAAGAACCAGCGAGGGACCAACCCGAGTTAACAACACCAGGGGAAGTACGAGGGATCATCAAAAAGCTAGCTACGAAAAAGGCACCAGGGCACGATAAAATAGGAAATCATCATCTGAAAAACCTACCAAAGAAAGCTGAAGTATTACTAACTAGAATCTTCAATGCTTGTCTACTACAATGCCATTTTCCGACCATATGGAAAATCGCCAAAATAACGGCAATACCTAAGAGAGGTAAAGACAAACGCCTAGCCGAAAACTACCGCCCTATCAGTCTACTCTCCTCAACCTCGAAGGTCTTGGAAAGAGTGCTGATCAAACGAGTAAACGCAAGCCTTGAAGTGAAAAACACGATCCGAACGGAGCAGTTTGGTTTCCAGAGCCGAGTAGAAGCGACCAGCCTACTACTACGGATAACGGAAGACATCAGTAGGAACTTCAACTATAGCAAGTCCACGGCAGCCGTCTTCTTCGATCTCGAGAAAGCGTATGACAAAGTATGGCATAAGAACTTAATATTCAAGCTGGACACACAAACAAAAATAAAACACTGTTATATAAAACTCATTGGAAGCTACCTGAAGGACCGAAGATTCTATGTGTCAGTAGACGGGGAAAGATCTTCAATGTATATAATATCGGCGGGGCTTTCACAGGGATCAAACATCGCGCCACCATGCTTCAGTGTTTATGTAAATAACTCCCCTATACCACCATACGTGAAGAAAGCTCAATTTGCAGACGACACAACCATATACACCACCGGAAGAAGACATGACCTAAACATAATCCACTTACAAAGAGGAACAGACGAATTCACGAACTGGTGCCGCATAAACAAGATAAAAATCAACGCAAATAAATGCGCGGGAATGTACTTCACAAAGAAAAGACCGATATTACCAGGACATCTAAATATTATGGGAAGAAACATAGATTGGGTAACCGAACATAGATACTTAGGAATAACAATTGACAAAAAACTGCTATTTAAAGAACATACAATGGACAGGAAAAGAAAAGGAATAGCAGTAGCAAAAAACCTGGCCCCGACCTCGGAACAAACATCAAAATGAGAATCAACAAATCTGTTATTCAACCATTCTTATTGTATGGATGCCAAATATGGGGGATGGCAAGCCCAACAAATATTATGAACATCCAGAGAATACAAAACCGATGCCTCAGGATGATTCTAAACGAAACGTAATATACCTCAATTGACTGTCTACACCGAGCAGCCAACATCGAAAATATAAACACAGAAATCTTCAGTCAAACCTCCAAATATCTAGAAAAAATAGAGTCCAAAAGACAAAACACAGAAAGACTGGCAAATCTGGGTACGGTAATGCCAAGAACATGGCACAAGCATAAGGTGCCACTTAGCATTGCGTATAACCCAGAATAAATCAATACAAGAAAATTAGAGGGTTTTTTTCACAATTAAGGTCATCCTAGATGACCATAGCCCTGGTTTTTCCCCTAAAAGTGCAAAATAAAATGTGTCCCCAAAACATCCAAAACCTTACAACACATAGCAGAGCCACCGAAGGTAGCGGGGCTATACACACACAGCCGCTGAGGCTACGACACACACACACACACAAAAAAAAAAAAAAAAAAAAAAAAAAAAAAAAAAAAAAAAAAAAAAAAAAAAAAAAAAAACCTCCAGTGACCACACGCACTGAGCAGTTCCGAGAAGCCTACTCGCAGCCAAGAAAACAACGAAGTAGAGCTACAACAGCGGAATCAACTGGGCAACGTGCTACTACTACCAGACAGCGGCCATCACAGAAACAAGTAAGGCCGAAGATCACCAGAGGGGAAGGCAGCGGAGGAGGCAGAGTAACATGCGACCACTCCTTCTCCAGACACACTGCCGATCAACGAGAAAGAAGATTAGACGAACTCATCACCCTTCTCACGCAGTTGATAAATCACCTGACAACAAAAGAAGACACGTCTGCCTCCTCGATGCAGCCCTAACTTCGCCACATAAA
>JARYHS010009186.1:2137103-2233929 GCA_031002005.1 Vandiemenella viatica | reverse complement strand
ATTCAACTAAAGTTATGGATTACTGTTAAAGAAACTGGAGAAATTCAATTAGAGATCAGGTTTGGGCGTTGCGTAATAAGTAAAATATGTATTAATGTTAACGAAAACAAAGGGTTTTATGCGGGACTTCACACGAAACTGCCAAAAGTGATTGCAAATAAACATGCAGTAATTAGCGTTCACTCGAAAGGCAATGCTTGTTTTAAATGGGCAATCTAGCTGCTTTGTATCCTGTAAGCAAGAATGCGCACCGTGTGTCTGCATATTTTGCACATGCAACAAATTAAACTTTTCTAATATACCATTTCCTACAGAGCTAAAGCATGTTCATATATCGAAAAGCAGAATGAAAGTGTGTCTGTCAATGTGTATGGTATACAGTACTCGGATTATGAGTGGATGGTTGTTGAAGACGGAGAGAAGTGGATGAGGAGAGAGGGAGCAAGGAGGAAGAGGGAAAGATCTAAAGATTTCCGAGTTATACCACTGTATATTACAAAAGTACCAAAGAGAAAAAACCACGTAAACTTATTAATGCTGCAGCTTGCAAATGCAAATATATATCATTTTTATTATATAAAAAGTTTGTCGAAGCTAGCACATTATAGCATTACTGCTCATCATAAGTCTGTCGTGATATGCCCCCGTTGTCTGTGTTATTTTCATTCAAAACAGAAGTTAGAAGCACACTGCTTGACTGTGCACAGTTTAAGCCAGTCAACACTATCATGCCAAATGAGCACAATAAAATATAAAGTTTTCCAATTTCAGAAACAAGTTAAAGTTGCCTTTTATAATATACGCGGACACTGAGTGCATGCTGCAACCAGTTGCTGGCTGCAGTAGAAGTAGTAAACTCTGATCAAATACATTTACATACACCATTTAGTATTGCATATTACATACATTGTAGTTATAATGTCAACTATTCAGAATTTAAATTGTATCGAGGCCGTGATTGCATGCAATGGTTCACGAAACAGCTGTATGCAATTGCTGAGTATGTGAATGGTTTCTTATTACAAAATAAAGAGATGATATTAAGCCTAGAGGAAGAATCGGCCTTTCGCTCTGCAAAGATTTGCCATATTTGTAAGGAAGCCTTTGAGGCTGGCGATGTGAAGCATCGTGACCACTGCCATTTTACAGGTGCGTACCGCGGTCCGGCGCATGCTAGCTGTAATGTAAACTACAGACCTCGGTTTACAGTGCCTGTCGTATTCCACAATCTGTCCAATTATGATAGTCATTTCGTAATTACAAATATTTGCGAGCAGATAGTGAAAGAGAACGGGAGGGAAACTAAATTAAATCCAGGCCGCGTTTCTATATTACCATCGAATATGGAGAAATACAAATCTTTCACGAAGAGCATTCAAGTAACACACAAAGACCGACACTGTTACATAAATTTCCGATTATAGATTCATTTAATTTTTTATCATGCTCGCTAGAAAAGTGTGCGTCTTACCTAAAGCCAGAGGAACTCAGGATAGCGAGGAAATACTTTCCTGATGATCGTGAATTTTATTTAGTCAATCAGAAGGGTATATTTCCATATGAGTATGTGAGTGATGACAGTGTTTTATCAGAAGAACATTACCTCCAATTCAGGTGCAAGACACTGGGAGAATACTCCGATCTTTATTTAAAAATTGATGTGTTATTGTTAAGCGATGTTTTTGAAAATTTTCGAAATCTCTGCATTAAAACCTATGAGTTAGACCCCGCGCATTATGTTACTTCACCTGGATTAGCTTGGGATGCATTATTGAAAACTAGCAAAGCAGAATTAGAACTCATTACAGACATTGAGCAACTTCAATTCATCGAACGAGGTATTAGAGGCGGCATTGTTCATTGCTCGTGTAGACATGCTGTGGCAAACAACAGGTTCATGTCTAATTATGATGAAAATACTGATGAATCCTATATTATTTACCTTGATGTTAATAGTCTTTACAGTTGGGCAATGATGCAGTACCTCCCAGTTTCACATTTTTCTTGGCTCAACCCTGAAATTGTTAAAACTTTTGATGTAAACAACATACCGGATGACTCTGATATAGGCTACATTTTGGAAGTAGATCTTGAATATCCCGAAAGCATCCACGATATGCATTCTGATCTACCACTGTGTCCTGAGAAAATGATACCACCGTCTAGCTGTGTGGCAGGCAAGGCTAGCGCTCCCAAAAAATTAATTTCTACTTTGTATGATAAGAAAAATTATGTAATTCATTATAGAAATCTCAAACAGTGTTTGCAACATAATTTGATATTGAGAAAGATTCACAGAGTACTGTCATTCAGACAACTTCCATGGATGAAACCATACATCGATATTAACGCACAGAAACGTATGGCAGCAAATAATGATTTTGAAAAGAATTTTTTTAAGCTAATGAATAACAGCGTCTTTGGTAAGACAATGCAAAATGTACGAAAGATGAGGGACATAAAACTAGCAACTTCATGGGATGGTAGATATGGAGCGGCAGCAATGATTGCAAAACCAAATTTCAAAAGGAGCGTTATATTTCAAGAAAATTTAGTTGGTATTGAATTAGACAAACTCAATGTAGTGTTTGATAAGCCTATATCTGTAGGTATGGCGATTTTAGACATTTCAAAGACGCGTCTTGTCGACTTTCATTATGGGTATATACTGAACAAGTTCCCTGTAAAAGATGTAAAACTGTGTTACACTGATACTGATAGTTTAATTTACCACATTAAAACTCAAAATATTTATGAGGATATCAAAAGTGATGTACGAAAATGGTTTGATACTTCAGGTTTCCCTGTTAATAACAGATATAACATTCCACTTGTGAATAAAAAGAAGGTTGGACTATTGAAAGATGAATTAAACGGGGAACTTATTACTGAATTCATAGGCCTGAGAGCTAAAATGTATGCACTAGAGACAGAATCACTACGTGTAATGCAGAGAGCGAAAGGTATAAAACAGTCTGCAATTAAAGCATTGAGTATTGATGATTATAGAGAATGTATGTTGAATTTAGATGCTAAATCTTCTGTACAATATATTATTCAATCGAAATGTCATGTGGTATCCACTGTTAAACAACAAAAGCTTGGTTTGTCGGCACATGATGATAAACGTTTTATACTGCCAGATAAGGTGAATACTTTAGCATGGGGTCACTACCAGCTGAAAAACAAGAAAACTTGCCATGAAATACTGTATATGTGAGTTTGTAACTAATCTTGTGTGAAATTGTGTACATGTGAGTTTGTAACTGATTTGTATAAAGAAAATAACAAAACATTATACATTAATTGTAACTTTTTCTTTATTTACTGAATGAAATTAAAAACACATAATACATTAATTGTTATTTTATTTCATCTGAAATTTCCTTTCTGCACCCTTTACAATTCATTTTAATAGGAGGTGGTCCATCAATTTGACAACGTGCATTCACATTATAATGCTTGTAACAATGTTGGTACTTAGAAATGAGAGTATCATTTTGAAACACTTGTGGTAAACTGTGAAATATGCGAGAAAGATCGCATAAAGAGGGTAACAACTGCTTAGGAAATAAGTAATAATCAATTGCATTTAGATTTTGACACTGTTGCATAGCAAGTTTCTTATAAATTCGAGAGAGCAGTTTACAAACATTTTTTGATTTAATCCACTCGAACAAGAAGTAAGCATCAGCATCATCATCATCAGCAGCAGCAGCAGCAGCGGCATCAGCAGCAGTACTTCTCTCTTTCTTATTAGCACAGTCCCATCCATAGTCTTCCAATCGTAGCATTTCAACATCTTTAAGAATAATAATTTGTTCCAGAATATTTAGGACGAGTGGACACAGCAGATTTTTTGAATACACTAATGTTTTACAGTCACTGTTCTCTTTTAGCAATGAATCGAGTGAACAATTCAGTGCACTGAAAGAGGCCTCCGTGTTATGAACTTGTAGTACACATTCATTTCCATCACTTAAATTAGTCACTAACACTGTCACTGGATGATTCTCAGACTTAGCGGTAATTATTATAACTTTGTTCATATTTCCTTCTCAAGCTACTTGGAGCAACAGGATAGCAATGATGAAATGCTTACACATTTTTTTTTTTCCTCTTTTATATTTCTGAGTATGCCTTGTGTGACCTGATTGGCTAACGGAGGGAGACGTTTCAGACACTTCACTTACAGGCATCAGGTAAGTATTTAACACACGTTGTCTTTGCTCATGGAGAATTGGAGAGAGAATTTTGGACAAATCCTCTACACGACATCTAAAGCGATTGCGGTCAACAGCTGATTGCATCCATGGACCTTTGCGAGCCTCTCTGTATATGATAAAATCCCAGTCATCCAATACGTGAATTAATGTACAGGGCTCATCAGGAAAGTGAACCCTTTTCTTTTTCTTTCCAGCTTCCATGTCTTTTTCCCCCTTCTATATCCGAGTACGCTTTGTGACTTGATTGGTTGATGGAGTCATTTCAATCACTGAATCATGAATGACCAGGCAGTAAGCTATTGTATTTTTAGCAAATGGTTTTTTTGTTTCTATTTCAATCTTCATGTCAACGACCGAAGATTTCAATGTTTCGTCTTGATGAGAACAATCAATGAAAAATATAGGACATTTCTGAAATTCGGTACGGTTCATGAGCGGGTTTCCTCTTCTTCTTAAACTGCTGTCTCCGTAATACAGTGACTGAAAATTGGCATACATTTCAAACGCTTGTGCAGTATTCCTTGTGTCAAAATCAACAGCAAAATTCTCCTCTGGGAATTTAGATGAATTTAAATACACCTTCAAGTCTGATATGTTTATTTGATCGAATACACTAGAGTCGGCAGTAATCGAATTTCTGTTTGACTGAAAAGCCAATATTACATACCTTGCTGTTTCAAGAGCTGTATTAAATTTAATTTGCCATGTCCATGAGTTAATTTCTGGCGTGATGCATTCAATCAAATCCCAGTGACGAAAAGCTAAACTCAGACTGATATCATTTTTTAAAATATTCCACAGAGATATCTGTTGCTTTTCGGAAACTTGAACATGCGGCATTTCCCAGTGCATTTTCTCCAACACAATTTTCGATTTGGTATCTGCTGTATCTGAGACAATACAGTTAATATCTTGTCTGCTACGAATTAGTACCAGTTCATGACGGGCATTTAAAATAATCTTTTTGTAATCCTCGGCGAAGCCTAAGATCATTTTAAGCGGAATGCAAAAATTAAAACGTCCATCCGCATCGACTAACTGTTCCAATTCACTTTTAGTGCCCCATCCGGCATTTTGTAATGCATTTGCTTCACCTGGTGTAAAAGATGCATATCCTTTCAGCAATGTTGCAATTCCTGGATTACGTACATGATCGATAATTTGGTTGTTGAGACGGTACTGAATATCCGAAAACAGATGAAGCGCACAGTTTCTTGTTAAGTTAATATCAGCAGCTTTCCCCTTTCCCTCTGCATTGACAAGCCGCCCTTCTATATACAGCAGACTCTCAGAGGGTAGCAGGTAAGTGTTTTCATTTTGTATAACAATTGATATGCTATCATTCTGAGCAAAAGCCGGTTGACCAAAAGGTTTATACTTATGATATTGAAGACGAGTAACCGAGTCATTGATGAGAATTTTTTCTCTTACATTCAACATTTTCCTTTCTTTCTCTCGGTCTCTCTTCCTCCTCCTGGTTGAGATCACTGAAAGTCGTCAAAGACTCGAATGAGAGCTTGCAGAGGAAAGTATCGGTATTTATAGCACTCTATATCCAAGTGATGACAGTATTTCTCTATTGCGAGGGGTTAAAACGTTTCTGATATGGCTCTTCCTTATTTCACTTTTCTTCTTCTTCTTGTTACTGCTATTTTTGCTCACATTGTCCAGAAGACAACTGTGTCTTTCATTATGCAAGCATCCTGTTTGTATACGATACCCATTTCTTTTTTTTTTTTTTACCGTATTTTCCTCAAATGCAATCGAACAGTTATCTCTTCCCCGTCGAAATCCACAAGATTTCCGTCTTGATCTCTAATTGCCACACTTAATTCTGAAACGTATCTTGCAACTACTGGCATGTAAATGGGTGAATTCGGCGTTTCCACAATCTTATATCCTGGTGGTACTGCAGGCCAGAACTGATGTAATGTATGTGTAGGTTCCCCATTGTGAAAGGATCCACCTGAGATGTTACACTCAACACACAAGACATTAACACTTTGTATGTTAACTGGATGCTCAGCTGTCTTCAAGACTTGTTTATCAACTATAGTTTTTGCAAAACCTAATACTGAACCTATGTTGTCATCGAGATTAAAATCTATAAGAACGTTACTCCTAATCTGACATCGACCTAGTGTTTTATTGAAAGAAATGATTAACTGTACTTGGAGTTTTTTCTTATTAGTTGAGTTATCTTCAGCAACCTTCACGTTGTACGCATCAATTTCTTTCAGTAACTCAGAAAAAATATCATGCAGTTCATATGTTCCATGTTTCAGACTAACTTTATCCAAAACTTCTAATTCATTTAGATAGTTATAGAAGTAGAAATTATTATTTACTGATGTAATGTTTGGGATGGAATTATACGTAAAAAGGTTCAGCAAAGCAATTTCATAAACGTGTGAGGATAAATTTAACGCTGGATTGAAGACAGCAGTTAGAAGTGAGTCTTTACCAGTCAGACTTAACGTTACGCCGTGTTCAATGTCCATTGTTAGACTACAACAGTATCCTGTAAGACCGTCTGTTTTATTTAGAATTTAGAAACTTTAAACATAAATGACCACATCTCTGACTGTTAAATGACTGAAACGTATTGTAGTTATACTTTATCGTACAGTTTTTCAGATATTTTACTATTTCTGGAGGAGGTGGTAAGTTTCCAAAGCTATCGAAATAGTAAAACAATATTACCTTTCTTTTTATAGGTTACCCAGTGTGATCCTGGTTCCTCATCGGTATTAAGATTAATAATTGCACTCTCGCAAGTGTTAGGTCTTGAAGGTAAAGTATCCCTCATAAAGACACCTCGAAAGTGTGTTATCCGCAGCTTTTTAGCATAGTGCTGTAAGTCAATGTTGGTAAGTGGTCTTGCAGGAAGACTGTTTACGGAGAATTTTTTTTTTTCCCTTTATACCTGTTAGATACAATCCGAATCCGTTTTTCCGGTATGGACCTAAGTACAGTCCTTTCCCATCACGCAAAGCAATTGCCTCAAGTACCTGATGATGTCTTTGCATTTCAGCTAACTGCTTTCGGGCACTTTTCGCATCATTAACAGCCTTAGCAATTCCAGCAGCTCCTCCAGCTAGTCCTCCGAGTGCTGATAAAGCTGCAAATATTGGAATTAGAGGTATTATTCCACCTGTTTTGGGAATGGGTATTATTCGCTCTCTGTGGAAAAATTTCTCTACAGCTTTTGTCGGTGCAGCTTGTGAGGCGATTTTACGAGCTACTTTTACAATTGTCATCAGATTACTGCCTGGCTTCACATACTTAAGACCACTTCGAACTTTTTTAATTACATTATTCAGTACGGCACCAGTCGCTTTCAATCTTTTTTTCATACCCATCCCCATTTTAAGTTTAGCTTTCATTGCACCGGTCACTGCTAAAGCAGCTAACTTCTCCTTAAAATTGGCATCTTTTGCTTTTACTCTACCCCATGCTTTTCTAGCCAGAATTCGGTCTGCTCGATGTCTGTCGGGCAAACTGTCTGGGTGTGTTGCATATGCTATGTCATGTTCTTTGCATGCTTCATCTAGTGGATTGATACCAGTATCACCTCTTTTGAGTCGTTCCTCTAACTTTGTTCCTGGCCCACAGTATGAGTAACCAGGCAAATGAAGTTCAACAGGCAACTTATTAATCATTCGGTTAAGAAGAGAACCACCATGCTTCTTCTTCTTCTTCATCCTCTTCTTTTTCTTGATGTTGTTCTTATCATTGCCACACTTCTTCATTGCTCGAGTGCTAACTAATGACTGGTCTTTTACAATTTAGAATGCTCTCTTATATTAGCAATTGTAAGATGGGAAGATTGCTTAGTACGCTTAAAGATGCATTTCAAGAAGCATGAACTTCAACTCTCCATCAGTCCTATTACTGAATACGGAAATGAACTACAAATGCAAGATCGTAGACATGGTGATCTATTTCCTGATACGATTAGATGTATAGTAGCAGGTCCCTCCAACTGTGGAAAAACAAATGTGGTTGTTAATCTTCTAATTCATGAAAACGGTCTCAAATTTAAAAACGTCTATGTGTTTTCCAAATCGCTGCAGCAATATAAGTACAAATTTCTAGAAGAAGTTTTAAAGAACCTAAGTGATATTGGCTATTTTACATTTTCCAGTAAGGATGATGTAATACCGCCAGATCAAGCTCGTCCTCTTTCAGTTTTTATCTTTGACGACGTTGCATGTGGCAATCAAGATCACATGAAAGATTACTTTTCCATGGGACGTCATTATGGTGTAGACAGCTTCTATTTATGTCAAACATACAGTAAAATTCCGAAACAATTAATCAGAGATAATGCTAATGTTATTATCCTCTTCAAGCAAGATGAACGTAATTTAAAGCATGTCTTTAGTGATCATGTTAATCCTGATATGACGTTCAGTGAATTCCTTGTAATGTGTAAGCAAGCATGGAGTGGAAACAACTATGATTTTCTCTTTATTAGCAAAGATGATGATTTAAACAAAGGGCGATATCGAGTGAACTTTGACAATTATATTTGTATTTAACTCGAGAGCTTCAAGCAGTACAGAGTATTATCACGATGGCTTCTGCAAAGGGAACATCATCAAACATCGGCTGCGGCAAGGACAACAGCAGTAGCAACACTCTGCTGTTGGTGCTAGATCCTCAGTACAGTAATGATATTGCCAATAAAAAGTATGTGGATGCAAAATTCCAGTCATACTCCAGTGTTATTACAGATCTTCTCGATAAAGTACATCAGTTGTTTCAGAAACACTCAATAGATACAAATGGTGAATGCCTGCAACCGAAAGCAAAAGTAGATGAGAATGCCGAAACAAAATCTTATACAGATACTCTCTTGGCGAAATTATTGCCGCAGATGGCTTCTTTCTTTTCCGGCATATATGCTACTGGTTCATCAGTGTATTTCAATAATAAACGTTTAAGTGGCCTGCATGATCCTGCTGAGAATCATGATGCTTGCACAAAAGCTTATGTAGATAAAATAGTTGAAAACGGAAATACATTCGATGTAACTGAAAGTTCATTTAAGCTCAAGACTCGTAAAAATATTGGTAATTTAGCAGATCCTGCAACTGATCATGATGCAGCTACGAAAAAATATGTGGATGACACTCGCAGAAGAATTGAAAATTCCTTGAGGCGTGTGAAAGAAAAAGTCGATTCTGAGTTGTCGAAGCTACAGAAGAGTGATACAGTAAGTAAAAATTATGTTGATCTGCTGTTCCAAAAGTTGCAAAATAAGCTTAACAGCCTCAGTGAGCTGAAAAATAATATACGTGTCTCTATGAGTGCAAATGTTGAAGAGTTTTTTGACCTGATTAATGCAACAGAAAGAGTTTTAGACGTTCAGAACAAACGTATCACGAATGTACGTGAGCCAATTTTAGACTCGGATGTGATAACAAAAGGATATTTTGAAAAACAAGTCAACTCGAGGGTTCATTTCATTCTTAGAATTGACAGCATTCCTTCGGGAAATCCCAACGAATTGGATTACATTTTACACAATGGTCAGCATGAATATATATTACCCTACGATGGTGAAGTTATTCTGCGGTCTATTACCCCGGATATTGAAACAATTGTCTTTGAACTGAATGGTAGCGTTCATCAACTTTCGATGAATACAGAGATTGCTGTACGCAAGGGAGACAGATTCAAGTTCGGTAGAACTGATCGCCTAGTAATCGGAAGTAGACCACTTCATGCGGAATTCGACTATCAGTTATATAAATTGAAGGAACTACTTAAATTCAATTCAGATGGAACTGATCAGTAGATAATAACAACATGCTACGGAATTCTTCTTCTATCGAAAGAAACATTAATCTTAAAAAACAGATCGTCCGAGCTCGACAGAACATTCGACGAAAGTTGTTAGCTATTCACAAAGAGAGGCTCAAACCAAGTCTGCGCTAGAGAAGGCATTCAGACCTGTTTCACAGCCACTAAAAGAATTGATTTCCATTCACAAGAACGATTTACGAAACAAGAAAAACAGTAACACTACTGCTATTGCTACCACTGCTGCTTTTGCTGCTGTTGATGATGATGATATCAAAATGTGTGACGTTAAAGAAAAAGAAAGTGAAAAGATGTCTGATATACATGTAGTAAAGGCTACAACAGGCCGGCTGTCGGCTTTATATTTTAATAAACCAATAGACAGAAGCCGTGACACCGTGTATGGCATCAGATTCGATCCGTCAGGAGGCGGATGGATGATTGGAAACTCGCCAGTGGATATTGATGAAAATGATTTAATAATTCACAATGTCAGATATCCAGGCACTAGAGGTTTGTACAATTTACTTTTCAAAATCAAACCTAAGAATTACACTGCCTGTGATCTTCAAAATTATGCTAAAATTCTGAAAGCAACTAATGCCTTTAGGCAACATTACCTATCCTTCAAGCCTGTAAATGCAAACAGAGCGTACAAGTATACACACATCATAAAGCCATTGATTAACATACTTCAGTCTCCAAAACATCGCACTGCAACGGCGGCAGCAGTAACTTCTTCCCTGGCATCTTCTGCGGCAAAAGATCATGATGATGATGATGATAACGAGGACTACGATCACGATGATGAAGATGATGCATACAAAAGTGGAATACATACAGGAAAGGAATGCGCAATAAACCTGACAAAGATGAAGAAGAAGACGGAATTGACGTTAAAGACTGGAAGAGGTATTCCAATAAATCACATATTGACTACATTCACTGGAATAACCCAAACGAACTTGTCGAACGTTTAGTTTTTCCTGCTTGCTTCAAAAACAGCCGGCAACAACTCACATGACAATGAAATTATTTCAATAGAGGAAGAACTTCGAGAAGCTGCTATTATTGCTTAATATATGAAAAATACGTAGACTGCCAGTTAATCATTGTATGTATGCCTGTAGAAATTTATATGTATGTTACTCCTTTAATAACATTTTCTCACTTTCATAATTCCTTGCTTTTATTCATTTTTTCCTCTCGTTTAAAGAGACGAGTCGAAGAATGTCGTTCATAGCAAACAAACAAAACAAAAAAAAAAACTGTTGTAGCATCTGACACATACTGATTTAGATGTGTGTGTGTGTGTGTTTGTGTGTGCGTAAAATCGGCACTGGAGAGCTGCCAGAGCAAGCAGCGAGCAGTCGTGACGTCAGAGGACGGTACGGTACGGTACGGTGCGGTACGGTGCTAAGACGGGTGCGTATAATTCGTCCTCAAAGTGTTCCAAAAGCCCCATAGCTATACTACTGACGGGGATAAGAACCAGAGCCCTCCTAGATGCGTGGTCAGAGCGTGCCAGTATGGCGTTACACATCGTCGTCATTAGAGGCGAGGAACGTTTCTACCGAGGGTCGTGGTGTAACGGTTAGCGTTCTCGCCTCGCATTCGGGAGGACGGCGGTTCGAATCCCGTACGGGCATCCAGATTTGGGTTTTCCATGGTTTCCCAAATCACTCCAGGCAAATGCCAAAGACAAACTCGTCAAGAACACAGGCAAGATATGAATGGCAGGCTCCCGGTTCGAAATTTCGTATCGGTGGTGGATACTCATAGGCATGTAACCAGACATAGCTTACTGTGAAGTATTCAAGGTTCTGCTGCGTGAACGCTACTTCGTTGTTTGCAGAGTTTAATTTTCTAAACAGCCGCTCACTCTTAGCGCGCACAATTAAAAGTGAAGTACTTTAAGCTTCTGGTTGAAACCTTACCGAAGGAGATATATTGGAGATAGGGTGGCTAGTTCCTTCCATCCTAATCTTACTTAAGGGCACCTGCAGTTTAACGTAGAAAAATTTGGGGTTTTTCCATGTTTTCCCAAATCACCCCAGGCAAAATGCCAAGTGCTTCCTTCAAAAGACCATGGTCGAATTCCTTCCCATTCCTTGCCCCCATCCTTGCCACCCCCCATCCTTTCCTCGTCTCTAAAGACCGAACGGAGCTCCGTTACCTTATTTCACATGTCTAATGTTGCTGGCTGCAACGTTGTATGACAGATCAATTTTGATACGGAGGTGGGTAAAGAACGTGTTTGAAGTGTGTAACTTATATGTAAGCAACCAGGTTAGTATGGATATCACCCAAAAAATTAATGCTATGGAAAAGCCTTTTTTTTCTGGCTTCACCTCGTTGACGTCAAAATCGTTAGAAGTGGGAAAGGACCGGGGAGCAAGTAACTGGCAGAAATTCGGCAATGACCTTTTGAACAAACCAAGGCGAAAATTCAGATGTGGGTGCCCGGACAAGGATTCGAAACCGCATCTTCCCGAATGCGAATCTCATGTGTATTAGTGTTAGGCCACGAACTAAGGGATCACCATCGTAAGTGGATAAATTATTAGCGTACCAGTATGGCTTTACACCTCGTCAACATCGACATCATTAGAGGCGGGAAAAGGATTGATGCAGGGAACGGTCACCTGGAGTGATTTGGGGAAACCATGGAAACAAGAATATGGATGCTCAGACGGAGATTCGAACCAGCGCCCTTCTGAATGCATGGTCAGACCGTTAACACTCACCCACCACGCTCGGTAATTTTCGTGGAAAATACTGAAAAAATATCTATTCTGAGAAATATTTTTTTTTTTTTTTTGCATGGTGCTTCGATAATTATGAAATTTCCAAACATCTGAAATGACTGGTTACGCAAATATTGCTGCTACCAGAGACACAGGGAAATAGTGTGAACTTTGACAAAACATCTTTAGCTGGGACGCTGAATGTTAGACACTAATACAGTAACTCTAATCAACTACACAATCTTGCTACTTATCCCGTTTCTTTGGCAGAGGCATATTGCATACTGTACGGATATTGAGTGACCAAGACTTACTAACTGCGATAAGTTCGACGAAAGACGTTTGTGACGGCGAGTGTTATGGACAAAGTTTTGTGCATATTCTTACGGCCCATACCGAGCGTGGTGGGTGAGCGGTTAACATGGAAATAGTGTGAACTTTGACAAAACATCTTTAGCTGGGACGCTGCATGTTAGAGACTAATACAGTAACTCTAATCAACTACACAATCTTGCTACTTATCCCGTTTCTTTGGCAGAGGCATATTGCATACTGTACGGATATTGAGTGACCAAGACTTACTAACTGCGATAAGTTCGACGAAAGACGTTTGTGACGGCGAGTGTTTTGGACAAAATTTTGTGCGTATTCTACGGCTCATACTGAGCGTGGTGGGTGAGCGGTTAACTCTCTGACATCGCATTCGGGAGGACGCGGGTTCAAACCCCGTCCAGGCATCCAGATTTGGGTTTTTAATGGTTTACCTAAATCATTCCAAGCGAATTTACATTTTTACCGATTTTTGTTATATATGACCAAATTTCTTGATTTTGTACATTTTCACACTGTTTTTTTTTATGATATTCATAGAAACAGCCGCATACGTACTTATATCCAACAAATTTATGTCTTTTCGAATGTTGGCGTCTATTACAATTCGCTCTTCAGACCAGTATGTAAGTGATGAAGCGTCACGCCACTACAACTCATAAAAATAACTCTGTAAAGGGTTTTATTAATGGAAAGTGGATAAAATAAAACAAATTGAATAACTTAGTATGTGTATTTTATTCACACTGTTCACATCAATGTAGTATCCTGGGTTATAATTCTTAATTACTACATTGTTAATAACAGGTAATACAAGTAAATTTTTATATGCAATAAGTTCATATTTTAGTAGATTATAGTCCAGTGACGAACTGGGGGCCAATTGAGTCACATAAACATCACGAATATGCATATCAACCAGTTTTTGCACTGTTGCCATATGATAGTCTCGTAGCACTTTACTAGATAAAATGTCCACAAATTCTGTGTAGTATCTTGCAACTAGGTATCCCCACCTCTTCTTGACGGTCAAGGCGCTGGACACTGCAGGCTGCGCGTCGATGAGGTTCTTCCAAGTTGAATCGCTGAAGAAGATGCCGCTGGTGGGGTCAACATTTGGGTAAAAACATACAGTTTTCGTCCTGGCAATCGTACGGAAGGAGACGGCGTTCTCACCAAGTGGAATGTTTGTCTGGGAGCTGCCTGTGTAGAACAAATCTGACACTACATCCAATACTTGAGTCAGCACGACCCATTCTTCATACGTTAGTATAACCTTGGTGCGGTATCCAACTTTTTCGAGCACTACTACTGGCTCAAATTCGTGTTTGGACGATAAACCTATCGTCAAACGCTTAGAATCACAGCATTGAGCTGATACATAGACGAAAACACAGTACCGGGGCTGGCCATCTCTGTACACTTGGCACTAGCAGTCCATTTGGGGTAGTAATCAGGTCTAGTCCGGGGTGGTGGGGGTAAAAAAAACATCAGTACCGGGCTGGCCATCTCTGTACACTGGCACTAGCAGTCCATTTGGGTAGTAATCAGGCCTAGTCCGTGGTGGTGGGGGTAAACGTGTTCAGTCCTGTCCTTATGTAAGGCTGTTACGACTGAAAAACTCTAACGCCAGACCATACATACCAAGCGGCATTACATTTTATTTGAAAGTACTGAGAAGTAAGGATTCGTTGTCCGGAATTATGGAGAACTGTTCTAGTGTTGTGTCAACGTGAGTTAAACATCGTGCTGTTATCGAATTTTTAACTGCGACAAAGTGATTCCTACTGCGATTCATCGTCGTTTCAAGGCTGTTTATACCGACAATACCGTTGATAGGTCTACTGTAAATCGATTGGCACTAAAATTTGGTGATTGCGAGAATGTAAAGGCCATAATTGTATGGACTGGCGGCATGGACTGGGAAGGAATTCGGGCATGGTATTTTGAATGAATAACTCGACATTCATCTGGAGTTGGTGGTCGTGGTTTTCTTTTTTTATGGTTCTACGCCTCGTCGACATCGAAGCCTTTAGAGGTGGGAAAGGACAGTGGACGAGGAACGGTGGAGAATTCGGCCATGGCAAATGAAGAAATCACCCCGTCATTCGCCTCGAGTTATTTGGGGAAACCATGGAAAACTCAAATCTGGATGCCCGGACTGGGATTCGAGCCCACGCCCTCCCAAATGCTAGGCCAGATCTTTACCGATCACGAGGTGGTGATAGGACTGGGTGCAAGGATCGGGATCGAATTCAGGCATGGTCTTTTGAAGGAACCAACCCAACAATCACCTGAAGTACGGAGTAATGGCTCGTATTGGTCATTATGACCAGGGTTTTTTATTGCCTGCGCATTCCCCCTCTATGGTGATTGCGAGAATGTAATGGTCATAATTGTATGGACTGGCGCAAGGACTGGGAAGGAATTCGGGCATGGTATTTTGAATGAATAACTCGACATTCATCTGGAGTTGGTGGTCGTGGTTTTCCTTTTTAGGGTTCTACGCCTCGTCGACATCGAAGCCTTTAGAGGTGGGAAAGGACAGTGGACGAGGAACGGTGGGGAATTCGGCCATGGCAAATGAAGAAAATCATCCCCGTCATTCGCCTCGAGTTATTTGGGGAAATCATGGAAAAACTCAAATCTGGATGCCCGGACTGGGATTCGAGCCCACGCCCTCCCAAATGCTAGGCCAGATCTTTACCGATCACGAGGTGTGATAGGACTGGTGCAAGGATCGGATCGAATTCAGGCATGGTCTTTTGAAGGAACCAACCCAACAATCACCTGAAGTCGGAGTAATGGCTCGTTTGGTCATTATGACCAGGGTTTTTTATTGCCTGCGCATTCCTCCTCTATGGTGATTGCGAGAATGTAATCGTCATAATTGTATGGACTGGCGGCAAGGACTGGGAAGGAATTCGGGCATGGTATTTTGAATGAATAACTCGACATTCATCTAGAGTTGGTGGTCGTGGTTTTCTTTTTTAGGGTTCTACGCCTCGTCGACATCGAAGCCTTTAGAGGTGGGAAAGGACAGTGGACAGAGGAACGGTGGGGAATTCGGCCATGGCAAATGAAGAAAATCATCCCCGTCATTCGCCTCGAGTTATTTGGGGAAATCATGGAAAACTCAAATCTGGATGCCCGGACTGGGATTCGAGCCCACGCCCTCCCAAATGCTAGGCCAGATCTTTACCGATCACGAGGTGTGATAGGACTGGTGCAAGGATCGGGATCGAATTAAGGCATGGTCTTTTGAAGGAACCAACCCAACAATCACCTGAAGTACGGAGTAATGGCTCAGTTGGTCATTATGACCAGGGTTTTTTATTGCCTGCGCATTCCGCCTCTATCATAGCCTACTTGAACTTAACAGGGTGTAGAGAACCTACAGTTTAAACTTGAAACCGAACAACGGAAGTGTTAAGGCGTAACTACATTACGACGCAAGTTGTGAAAGATGTGAAGGTCAGGTTGAGGGCTTTTCACTTTCCCGTCAGAGGGCTTAAGCACCGAATGCAGTAATTTCACAAAAAAGCATGGAAAGCCGAAATCTTGATGGTCGGGGCAGGGATTCAAACCCACGTCCTCCCGACGCCTTTTGAAGGAAACACCCCGGCATTCGCTTGGAATGATTTAGGTAAACCATTAAAAACCCAAATCTGGATGCCTGGACGGGGGTTCGAACCCGCGTCCTCCCGAATGCGAGGCCAGAGAGTTAAACCGCTCACCCACCACGCTCAGTATGAGCCGTAAGAATACGCACAAAACTTTGTCCAAAATACTCGCCATCACAAACGTCTTTCGCCGAACTTATCGCAGTTAGTAAGTCTTGGTCACTCAATATCCGTACAGTATGCAATATGCCTCTGCCAAAGAAACGGGATAAGTAGCAAGATTGTGTAGTTGATTAGAGTTACTGTATTAGTCTCTAACATGCAGCGTCCCAGCTAAAGATGTTTTTGTCAAAGTTCACACTATTTCCCTGTTAACCGCTCACCCCACCACGCTCGGTATGAGCCGTAAGAATATGTATAAAACTTTGTCCAAAACACTCGCCGTCACAAACGTCTTTCGCCGAACTTATCGCAGTTAGTAAGTCTTGGCCACTCCAATATCCGTACAGTATGCAATATACCTCTGCCAAAGAAACGGGATAAGTAGCAAAGATTGTGTAGTTGATTAGAGTTACTGTATTAGTCTCTAACATGCAGCGGTCCCAGCTAAAGATGTTTTGTCAAAGTTCACACTATTTCCCTGTTAACCGCTCACCCACCACGCTCGGTATGAGCCGTAAGAATATGCATAAAACTTTGTCCAAAACACTCGCCGTCACAAACGTCTTTCGCCGAACTTATCGCAGTTAGTAAGTCTTGGCCAAGGCAAGGATGTAGTCTATCCCCTGGCCTTTTGAAGGAAGCATACTGGCATATGATTGCAAATGGTCTGCAAGTAACAGAATATAACCATTTCAAGTCAATGTTCGGTTCAGTTTGATGAGAGGTCAATCCATGCTACGTAAAACACAGTCCATACCAGGATATTTTAGCAGAGTACACACCTGGTGCGGTTGGGCTCGCTCAAGTGGTTTGGTCGGTACTCGGCCAAAATGTACTTACGTAGTTAATGGACGCACTCGGCATGTACCTGTTATTTGCCTCGGCACGCACTGGTAAATACCTCCGCGAATTCCTCGTTCGAAAAAGGACCGGCATGTCGACATCTGTCCGAAAAGTCCAGTTGCTCGCTCAAGTGGTCTGGCAACGGCTGCGTCACACCTGGTGCGGCTAGAGGGGTGCGTGGTCAAGGACAATAGGGGTATAACTGAGGTTAGTCAAGTGGTTAGTCAAGTGGCCCTCATGTCAAGTGGTTAGTCAAGTGGCCCTCAAGTCAAGTGGCCAATAGAACCAGAGATAATACATGTCAAGTGGTTAGTCAAGTGACCCTCCAGTCAAGTGGGAGGGCAGAGAACAATAGGTGTGAAAATGATTGACAGGTGGGAGGGTGGAGAACAATAGAATGATACAATGTATCCAATTAGAACAATAGCCTAATTAGCATAACAATAGATTGATACAATGTATCTTTTGGCAGCGCACCGCCCTTTTATACCTACTTACATATTTATAGCTTACGACATGTAATTTTAAACGTGCAACTGTTTTCAACGAAAATTTTATGGCTTTTTAGTTGGTGAAATTTAGGATTCTCCTTAAGAAACTAGATAAGGTTTGAATGTTATTTCATGACCTATGCAAACAAAGTATGTACCGGTTTAGTTAGGAATTTGCAGTTCCTCATTTTAGACGCTCTAAATTGATTTATATGGAAACTGACATCTTAATTTACATGGCGAAGGACTTTAATCCATATGAAGTAATGCGCCGCAATGTGGATGAATTCTACATATCCAGAAATTGCGCCGGCCACAGATTCGGGATAGAGTCCCACAATGGCAAGGCTTTCGACGTTATCAAGGACTAGGTGAGTGGCACCCTGAGTGCAGAGGTTACTGGATCACACGTAATATATCCACATGTCTAGAGGGGCTTAGTTTATGGCTGGCTCAGACACACTTATATGGGGGAATATGTTAACCGTCTCTTTAAAGAAACTATCGAGTCCTATATAGAGCAGAGAATAACTTTAACGTTGTAAATACCGTTCAAATCTACAATGGTCTGTCTAGAGCGTATGATAACCGGTATATTTTCCCAAATGGGATAGAGAGACTACCGTTAGGGCACAAATCTGTCACTGACGGAATCTTTTTAATATCTTTATAAATATTCAAGTACTGTACATGTGAAAAAGGAAGTTAGGTTAACGAAGCAATATAACTTGTCATTTTATCATTAGTAACTTCTTTTGTTACCCAAAGCTAAGTTAGGGAAGCAATACCTCTTGCCATCGGCCTCTTTTGTTACCCATGGAATGTCCAGCATGAAGCTAGTTGTAAGAAGGGAGGGGAAGAGGTAGGGGAGGTGCCACGTGCCATGACGTAGGTGATCGGATGATTCACAGCCCCTTAGTTGCTTTTTTTCCCTCCTGCAACACAATTTAATCCCTGCTACCCCCTTATCACCTTCTCTATTCCGTTTTTCCTTTTACCTGCCGAGTGCATCATGCCCACCTGAGTTTACTATAAAATCATATACCAAGATATTTGAACTTCAAGTATTCAATACACAATTCTGTCCTCAGGATGCTCGTCTTTTATCTCCATTCCATGTTGACCTACGCAGTTACATATTGTGTACAGCTGTTCACTATCTTCTCACTATCTTCTCACTATTATATACCGTTATATAATAAGTAAACAACTTCCTACTGTCAAGCGTAAACACAATCATTCATTAGACTAATGAATAAAAAAAATTGTCGATATACACTTCCATCCCATATTCATTTCCACCTTTCATTACATGACATATCCCACTCCAACGCTCTATTTTCTAGTTGATAGTTCCTCTCCCCACAAGTGGCATTATCATCCACTTCCAGTAGTTTTCACCTTATTTAATACCATTTCGTATCTCACTCTGCCTTCAAACAATCTAGTGCTACGCTATCAGTTCGGCCACCCTCGCCCAATTTGTCCGAAGTTTCTTCATCTAAGCCACGAAATGAAATTCACATGAATATACCTGAAGCTGTGATTTCTATTTGGAAATCAGTTCCTTCTCTCATAAACATTTCTGAAGACGTTTACAACATTTTCTCAATTAATTTACCTACCACTGATGTTAATTGTTGACCCCATTTGTCGCCCCTCCCTAATATCGCTCAATTTCAGTACTCTGACAAGCAGCAATGACTCCAGACTCAATCTAAGTAAAATAAACATCATATCCCGCTACATTTAATACACCTGTAGTAATATTACCTGCTCCGGCCCCTTTCCGCTCTTTTGCCTGCGTAATTTTATTTCCTCGATAACTTCCTCTCCGTCCTTATCTACAACTGTCTGAATACCTTTACTTCCCGTTAGTTTTCCAACATATCATAGAAATAGCTAGATGCACCACTCAGTTGTTCCCTTGGACTAATTATATTCTTCTCAAACCAATCTTAACTTCCTTCTTTGCTGCTATTGTTTGAGGTTTTCCCTACTGCATCGCTGCCTCTTAATTCCGTTGTATTCTCTTCACACCAAACTCTTTACCCTTCTCACATTCATATTATAGTACTTCTCTTTGTTTCCTACTTTTCAATAAAATTTATTCGTCCTTCTTAGTATCTCTTTAAACTCATTTAGCATTGTCTCCAGTGTACTTGTTCTGTACCTTATCCTGAAATATCTTTTCAGTACTAAAAATTTGTGTCATTTAATAACTATACCAATTTTACCCTAACATCCGTGGAAGCACAGGTTGAAATTTGGTTAAGTGTGTACATGTTAATTCAATGTTATTTAAGAAGTCGATACTCTAGCAAACGAGCAGATACCAGTTTTAAAGAAAATTGCCAACTAAACTCCATGAGAGCCGAGAGCGCCGTTAGACTGGGACAAAAGTCTAATAGCAGTTCCAAGAACCTCAGCAAGGGAACATTGATGGGTTGATAAGTAACAATATGGTAAATGCTAATCAAAATAGTTCACACGTCGCTCTAAATTACAGGAAAAATTGTTAGAAGCTAAGTAAAAGTAAATACGAGGGTTATTCCAAAAGTAAGGTCCGGTTAAGAAAAAAAAAAAAGAAAAAAAAATCAAATTTTTTCAAAAACAATTGTTTTATTTACATTCCTTGCACATTTCTCTATTTTTCTACATAATTTACATGCTTATTTAAACATTTGTCACATCGTTCAACAAGCTTTTGAATGCCTAAGTCGTAGAAATCGGCCGCCTGCGAAGATAACCAATTTTTAACTGCTTCTTTCACTTCATCATCTGTGTCAAAGCGCTTGCCGCCAAGAAACTCCTTTAGGTAGCGGAACAAGTGGAAATCACTTGGCACCAAATCCGGGCTGTATGGTTGGTGATCAAGCTGCTCCCATCCAAATTTCTTGATTAGAGCTTGCGTTTCTTTCGAAGTATGGGGTCTGGCAGTGTCATGCAATAACAACACTCCAGATGACAACAGACCACGGCGCTTATTCTGGATTGCACGTCAAAGTTTAGTCAGGGTAGCGCCGTAGGCTGCTTTATTGATCGTTGTCCCTCTTTCCATAAAGTCGACTAACAATACTCCATGTCTATCCCAAAACACAATCGCCATAACCTTGCGTGTTGAGATTGTCTGCTTTGCCTTGACCTTGACTGGCGATGACGTGTGACGCCATTCCATCGACTGACGTTTAGACTCGGGGGTTATGTGAGAAACCCATGTCTCATCCCCTGTGACAATATGGTCTAAAAGACTGTCACCTTCCTTATGATATCGCCCCAAAAAAACAAGAGCATAAGCCATTCTTTCCAGTTGGGACTTAGTAAGCAATCTGGGAACCCAACGGGCATACAATTTTTGAAAATTCAAATGTTCAGACACAATTCTGTACAAAGTCGTTCTACTCACATTCGGGAAATCTACTCGTACGAGTATTCCGAGATCTGAAATAGTGAATCGTCGATCTTCACGAATTTTTGGTCAACCGCATTGACCAAATCTTCTGAAATCATTGATGGTCGGCCAGACCGTGGTTCATCATGCACATTTTCCCGTCCTTCATTAAAAGCTCGCACCCACTTGCGCACTTTACTGTCACTCATTATGTTAGGACCGTAAACTTCAGTAATCTGCCGATGAATTTCTGCCACTGAAACGTTTCTTGCAGACAAAAACCGTATCAATGCCCTTACTTCACAATCGGCGGGCCGATTGTCTTAAACATTGTGAACTGACACTACAAACAGCACACAGCAACAGTAACAACGCTTGACGCGCAAGGCATGCCGGGAGTCGGCGCGCATGCGTGTTTTGTCCTTGGCGCCCAATTCAAATAGTTACAGCGAATCGGACCTTAGTTTTGGAATAATCCTCGTAAAAAGAAACTGAAACAAGTTGAAATAAGTTGAAAATAGCCTAACGAACTTTCAATTTCGTGTAATTGTCAAACAACAGATTTTAAAGTGGTTTAGGTATGATAAATCAGTGTCTGTATTGTTATGTAGCCAAAGAAAAAATTGTTCGCAACTAGCGAACAACATTTGATATAAGTATTCTTGGGATTTAATTACAAGACAAAGCCGTTAATGTCTAACGATTTCAAATTGCTAGGTAATATTATCTCTGGAACAGATACAAACAAAAAAAGGACTGAAATCACAACCCAGCTTTCATCTTTATTTCCAACACAAATAAAATTGAAAAACTATCGTAGTTCTTTGCAGAACCACTACACAGTGATAGATCACATGCTGAAACAGATTTTTTTTTTTTTTTTTTTAATTCCGTCTAGGTGCTAGAAACCTATGACAGGAGTGAAAACATCTTACACGCTTTATATTAGCTTGACCTGAATGTATGAAAATAACGGAATTTTTCACCTCAATTTTCACCCACTTCCAGATGTCCGAGTTATTTCAAATTTTGCACACTTATTAAAACACGACGACAATGTAATAATTTCATGGCAACATCTGTCTATTCTCATAACTTTGACAGTAAGAATAGAAACATTGTTGAACTTGATGGAATTTTAACCCAATTTCAGATGTCCGAATTCTTTGAAGTTTTGCAGCTGTATTGAGAACCGATGACAACACAATGACGTCATAACTATGTCCTAATATTAGAGCAGTTAAAGTAACGATGTATTCGTTACTGAGTAATGGGTTCGTCGCCTGACTCGAAGTACCGAATAGTTACTCACAAATTCATTTCGTTACGCGCATGTTTCGTTCCTCGCATTTGTCGTATAGATACGAACGCGTTCCAGCTCCTGCAGGTAACTAATTTTGCCAACGTAAAGACTAATTTTGTACTTTTTATTTTGTTTAACATTAAAATTTGTATGGATAATTTGAGATAGTTACTGTTTTCTTATTTATAGTTAATTAGTGAGGTTTTTGATTTCAAACATTTGTGAAATTTGTTTATTTTAAGAATTGATACCTTCTATTTTATTTTATAGTGTAATTCACAATACAAAAGAGTTTTCTAATAGTTTTCTAATAATATTTAATAAAATTGCAATGGAGCGCACGCTCCGGTGACAATTTCCGTACACACCCATCTTCCCCCCTTTCCTGCATCGACCTATATTTGCCCTCTACAAATTTTAACTTTAATTTCTGTCAACGTTTTTTGGTAATTATTCATCATTTCTCTTGGTAACTTATTCCAGTCCCTGAAATACTTACCTAAAAATAGAATCTTCCTAAATCCTTGTGCCTGAGATCGAGTGCAAGATTGTGGTCATGGTCATCTGTTACCTTCCAAGCATTACTTTTAATTCTTACACCAATCTGTTTCCATACCTCTCTGTGTTTAGTTTACTTTAAAGTGTATAGATAGCTTTTGTTAAATCTTTGCTTATTTAACAGCGCCAGTAGACAGTTGGTCTTCAGCAACCGTCACGCCAGGAAGTACTCTCTGTGTTTAGTTTAATTTAAAGTGTGTAGATAGCTTTTGTTTTAATCTTTGCTTATTTAACAGCGCCAGTAGACAGTTGGTCTTCAGCAACCGTCAGGCCAGGAAGTGCTCTCTGTGTTTAGTTTAATTTAAAGTGTGTAGATAGCGTTTGTTTAATCTTTGCTTATTTAACAGCGCCAGTAGACAGTTGGTCTTCAGCAACCGTCAGGCCAGGAAGTGCTCTGTGTGTTTAGTTTAATTTAAAGTGTGTAGATAGCTTTGTTTAATCTTTGCTTATTTAACAGCGCCAGTAGACAGTTGGTCTTCAGCAACCGTCACGCTAGGAAGTGCCTTCTGTGATTTAATTTAAAGTGTGTAGATAGCTTTTGCCCATCTTTGCTTATTTGTTTAACAGCGCCAGTAGTCAGTTGGTCATCTGTAACCGTTACGCGAGGACGTCCTTCTTTGTTAATTTAGGTTTTTTTTCCCAGTCGTGTCTATCGGTTGTTTGTAAGTAATGAACAGTTTATTTGGATCACTCGGTTAGTTCAACTTTCATCTTCTCCGTGGCTTTTGTTTAGAAATAATATGTATAGGGACTGTGATTGTTGTGTGCAGGCGCAGGCTGAGGTGGCTGATCTTCGCGCTCATCTTGCTGCTTTGCTAACGAAAGTTACAAGGCTGGAAGCTGCCGTAGGCGACTGCAGCAGTTGTGCTATGGGAGATTCCGCTGAAGCTAGTGCTATCGCGGGTTCTCCTGTTCCCAGCATCGTACCTGTAGTCCAGGCTGAGACCTTGGAGCCTGCGCGGCAGCCACCTGACTGTGTCTGGCGTGTGGTTTCCGGGTGTCCACGCCGCTTGCGGGGGCAGTTGTGCAAGTCTGAATCCCAGGAGGACATGCTTGTACCACTGTCCAACAGGTTTGATGTATTGTCTGGGTCTGGTTCAGATCCACAATCGTCAAACAGCGAGTTGCCAGCCCCCCTGCCCGCAAGGCCTGAGCGACCACAGAAGGGGATTTTGGTGATAGGTAGCTCCAACGTTAGGCGTTTTATTGAACCCCTTAGGGACTTGGCGAATAGGTCTGGGATGAAGTCCTGTGTCCATTCATTGTGTATTCCGGGAGGTCTGATCCAAGATGTGGATCAGGCCATCCCGGATGCCAATGATCGGACGAGGGTGTAGCCAGCTGCGGATTGTAGCTCATGTCGGCACCAACGATGCTTGCCACCTGGGGTCAGAGACTATCCTCTCTTCCTTCTGGCGGCTTTGCTCAAAGGGTGAGCTCTGTGGTTGATGACCGCAAGATTTCGGCTGAGTTAACTATCTGCAGCATTGTCGATAGAACCGACTGTGGACCTCTGGTTCAGAGCCGAGTAGAGGGTCTAAACCAGAGACTGCGGCGTTTCTGCGATAATCATTTATGCAGATTCCTAGATCTTCGCCATGGGGTTGAGTCGTGTAGGGTTCCATTGGATAAATCAGGAGTGCACTACACACGTGTGGAATGCATTGGGGGATTTTTTAGGCTGAGGCAGGAAGACCCGAAACTGGGATCACAGTTACGGGCAGCCCAATCAAATTCGGCACCATATGTTAGGAGTAGCGTAAATCAGTCTCGACCATTAAAAGTACTCGTTATTAACTGTAGAAGTGTTTGTAATAAGCAGCCCTGAGCTTGAAAGCATTATTAGTAGTACAGAAGCAGATATTGTATTAGGTATGAAAGCTGGTTAAAACAGGATATAAGTTCAGCAGAAATATTTAACGATAGAATGAATGTTTTCTCTAAGGATAGGTTGAACTCCAATAGAGACGGTGTATTTATAGCTGTTAGTAAACAGCCTGTTGTGTAACGAAATAAATATCGATACGGTCTGTGAAATCCTATGGATTAGACTAAAAGTAGCTAGGACAAAAACTTGTATTAGGGTATTTCTATCGTCCACCAGATGCAGATGTATTTATTGCTGAGGCCTTAAGAACTAATGTAAGTAATATAGCTCGTCAATTTCCAGATCATGCAACAATACTAGGAGGTGACTTCAACTTTCCGTATATCGACTGGAATAATTACGTCCACGTTACTGTGGCCGGGGTAAAACATCCTGTGAAATTATTCTTGACCTTTTCTCAGATCTTAATCTTGAGCAGCTCGTCACTGAACCAACGCGGTGCCATAACGATAACGAAAACATTTAGATATTCTCGTTACGAATAGGCCTGAGTTATTCACGGACATTTCTACCACCATGGGAATAAGTGATCATAAAGCTGTAATTGCTACAGTAAAATTAATAGCCGCACGCAAAAAAGAAAAAAGAAAGGGTCGTTTACAGGTTTGAAAAGGCCCCAAAGGAGAGTTTAAGAACGTTTTTTGAGGGATACTTACATACCTTTATAGAAGGAAGAGGCTCGGTTGAATATATGTGGCTTCGATTCATGCATATAGTCAGGGAAGGTATCGACTTACATATACCGAAAAGGACAATCAGGGATGGGAACGATCCCCCGTGGTACACACGTGAACTTAAACGGTTACTTAAAAATCAAAGGAAGATACATGCACGCTCAAGGACGACGATGTATAGGAGTGATTTAGAAAAGTTAGCTGAGACAAGAGAACATGTTAAAAATGCGATGCGCGAGGCTTTTAACGACTTTAAATGCAACTCACTTTCTAAGAGTCTCAATGAAAACCCAAGTAAATTTTGGTCGTATGTAAAAAAAGTTAGTGGTAGTGACAACAATATGTCAGTTCTACTACAAGACGGTCGGGAAGTTGATGACAGCCGCGAAAAGGCTACCGTATTTAACACCGAATTTAAAAATTCTTTCACTGACGAAAACATGGAAAACATTCCCGCTTTTGCACGGCGTGTAGAATTTGAGATGGATCCAGTTCAAATTGATAGTGTAGGTATCATAAAGCAATTAAAGCTCCTGAAGTGGGGGAAGGCGCCGGGTCCTAATTGTATTCCAGTAAGATTATTTTCGGAATACGCGGAAGAAATAGAACCATTTCCATCAGATATATTTCGTAAATCTTTAGAAGAAAGAAAAGTAGCTTCTGACTGGAAAATAGAGCAGGTGATTCCCGTTTTCAAGACAGGTGATCGGAGAGATCCTAGGAATTATAGACCCATATCTCTAACATCTGTCTGCAGTAGAATTCTGGAGCTCTAACGTTATGAAGTTTCTGGTTGAAAACGAGTTACTTACAGCAAACCAACACGGATTTCGTAAGAACCGTTCGTGTGAAACGCAACTGGCTCTATTTTCGCATGACGTAATGAAGGTTATCGATGCAGGATCACAAGTTGATGCTATTTTCTTGGATTTCCAGAAGGCTTTTGACTCTGTACCACATAACCGCCTTTTGGCGAAGATTCGAGCGTACAGCATATCTGATCAGATCTGCGAATGGATACGCGATTTTCTAACTGGTCGGTCGCAGTATGTCGTTGTTGACGGGGAAGTCTCTTCAAACCTAGATGTTACTTCGCGCGTTCCTAAAGGAAGTGTAATAGTACCACTTATTTTCTTAATTTTTATAAACGATCTCAGTGACAACGTTAATTGCAGATGCGATTTTTTGCTGATGATGCACTTATTTAAAGGGAAGTGGGGTGCTCTAACGATTGCTTAGAAATACAGTGCGATCTGGATGTTATTTCGGAATGGTGCCATAAATGGCAGCTTACACTTAACTGTAAAAAGTGCAAGGCAATGCAAATAAGTAATAAAAAGACCCCGTTTGCTCACGAGTACAAAGTTAACAATTCAGTTGTTGACACGGTCGATTCCCTGAAGTATCTAGGCGTAACTGTACAAAGCAACATGAAATGGGACTTGCACATAACTTCCGTCGTAGGCAAAGCTAATTCTAAACTACGTTTTATAGGTCGTATTTTGAGAAGCTGCAATGCTCATACAAAGGAAATAGCGTACAAAACACTAGTGTGTCCGCATTTGGAATACTGTTGTGCAATTTGGGATCCGTATCGCAAGGGATTGATTGACACGTTAGAGAAAGTACAGAGGAGAGCCGCTCGATTCATGACCGCTAGTTACAGTCCTTATGTAAGTGTCACAGAGCTGGGATTGTTTGGCGGACAGACGACGTCGTTTTCGTTGAAATTTATTGGAGAATATACGAAAATCTCTAATTTACGAGTGCGACGAAATACTTCTTCCGCCAACCTATTTAGGTCGCAATGACAGGAGGGATAAGATTCGAGAGATAAGATGCCGTACTGATACATTTATGTATTCTTTCTTTCCTCGTTCTGTTTGGGATTGGAATACTCTAAAATAGTATTGGTGCTTAGCACCCTCTGCCACCCACAGTAATTGTGAATTGCAGAGTATAGACGTAGATGTAGATGTAGGTCAATATACGTCCCATGACCCTCTTCACCCTCCTCCTGTCTTCCAGTGAATCCTATTCCAGCTCTTTTATCATATCTGTTACTGATTGCATTCTGTGATAATTGCCATAAACAAATCTAGCAACCACATTTTGCAGTTCCAGAATTCCATAAACAAAGAATAATTTACAATGACTTTATTCTTTTTACTTGGTGTTAGTTATTGTATTATTACCGCAGGATCCATGTTATCAATCATCAATGCGGTTCTGGCTTTGCTGTTTAATGTTTGTCATAACCACAACACAACAACAATTAATCTAATCGCATGTTTGTCCTGAACCTTTTTTATTGATTTAAAGGATTTGAATATTGATAGTTTTAAAATGAAACAATTAATGGGGGAGTCAATAGTATTTTGCCTGCAGGCCCAATTTGACAGTATGTCCACATTTATTTTAACAAACCTACCACAAAAAGATGAACAATTTTTAAAAATTATATGAAAACCGTAAAGGAAGACAGTGGTGTAACCTCCTATTTAAAAACGAAATACTTTGATGAGATTATAATATTTGTTAAATACATGTCCCATTATCACATCAGGCTTCTATGCAGGGTTTTGAGCAGGCTATTTTAAAAAATAATCGTCATTAGTTATTGTCACTGTCAGGTCTTTTTTCTTTTTCTATGCAAACAGGTATTTGTTTTGAAATTGGATTATTCTTTCGTATGTAATATTCATTACAGCAAATCAAGTGTATGTTCAGAGGTTTTCCGTAAGATCCATGTGCTAATTACTTGACTTTAAGTTTTATCCGAATGTACAACTTAGCTAAACATATTTTGTTAAATAAATAATTTACTTTAAACTTTACCAAGTATGAACGAAGTCGTCCCGTATGCGATACGATGGGATGCAATGCTTCATGCTATTGTTCGATTGTACCGAAAGTAACGTGTGTACCGAAAGTAACGAGTAACGAAACGATACGATAGTAACGAAGTTAACCCGTACGCGGTGCGACTCGGTACAATGCTTCATGCTATTGTTCGACTGTACCGAAAGTAACGAGTAACGATTCGAAAGTAACGGGTATTGATTGGTTTAGTAACGAATACATACGGGTACAGAATTTCGCGTTACCTTTACAGCTCTACCTAATATTCTGATTACTTCCATAGTAACACAATTCCAGATATCCGCATTGTTGGAAAATTTGTAAATATTTTAGGAACCGGTGACAATATAACAGTTTTATATCTATGTCCTGATATTCTCATTCCTTTGACAGTAACAATGCGAAAGCGGTTGAATGCAATGAAGTATTTCACCTCAAAGTTCATCCACTACTTGGCGTCCGAATTGTTTGAAATTTTGCACACATAGTAAGATCGGGTGACAATACAACAGTTACAAAAAGTTAAAAATGATATTGTAGTTTAAAAAACCAAAATACACGCTTTTGTAGCAATGTGAATCAAAATATTAAAAATAATATTTAAATATAAAAATTTTGTTCATCAGCACTCCCACAATTCAGTATAACTTTTTTCATTAAGCTTAAAATAAGAATAAAGTCACTGATTAAAAAATTAACTTCAATGTAAAAAAGCGTGGGGTGCTCTCTACTCGTACATAATGACTCTACCTTTACGGCCAGCTAGCGATAGAACATTTAAGATTACTTATTTCTTACACGCCACACTTTATTTAATTTTACTATTCTAAGTTTGGTCATAGTTTCTGTAACGGTCGGAGAAGTTATACAGATTCCAGATTATAAAATAGATGAACATCTTCGAAGAAATGAATTGTCAGAATACTCGATTCTGTAAAACTTTTGGCCTGATATCAACTTATATAACCAAATAACTCACGTACAATGAACATAAACAAAGATCATGTAAAAAGCAAAAAACCGTAATTTATAAACTTTGATCAAGTAGCCACGTTAGCGAAAACCGAGCATGGTGGGTGAGTGGTTAACGCTCTGGCCTCGCATTCAGGAGGACGGCGGTTCGAATCTCCGTCCGGGGATACAGATTTCGGTTTTCCATGGTTCCCCAAATCACCCCAGGCGAATGCCGAGATGCTTCTTCAAATTCCTTCCCGTTCCATGTCCCCAGTCCCATCCTGTCTCTAATGACCTCGACGTCGACGAGGCGTAAAGCCATAAGTACAAAAATAAAAAATTTGCAAAAGTTTTAATTGAATTGAAATTTAGCGTAGGCCGGGATGAGATTTGGCATTCGTGGTTATAGCAGAGACCATGAGAAATTTAAGTTTCTTAAATGCTACTTTCATTAGCGACATGTTACTGAAAAGTACTCTAGTTCCACTTTTTTTCTAGCCGAAATGTTTTACTTTTTTTTTTTTTTTTTACATGAAAAGCAAAATTTATGCCTTTATTTTGGCAATTAATTTCATAACAGTTATGTACTTATTAAACTCCAAAAACTGTGGTCGCTGTTATTTTGCGGCAAGAATATCGTAGTTAAATTGCGATTAATAAATTGAGTTTCACATCGCGTATACGAAGTCATGTCTTTGATGATTTAAATCTACATAAAATGTAAACGTTAATCTCATGTAACAGTTAACAAGTGTATCAGAAACTAACGGTATCATCTATGATGGTGGTAGGAATTTATTCTGGAAAAGCTTGTAAGGAAAAACGATTAAAAATCATTTTTAATTATACCTTTCGTGATATGAGTTCCTTACTCTGCTTAGATTATCAATGTGTTCGGATAGATTTTTTATTTTATTTTAATAAATGCATTTTACATCAAGTGATGGAGCCTATAATTTCGAAAACGGATAACTTTTATTTATTTTTACTGATACATTTCGCGATTACGTGCGTTTCGCGTAAACTTTCTCTGAGTTTTAATAAACTTCATTGTTTCTATCTTCTGCACAAAAACGTTCTTAGGTTATGCTTTAACCTACTTCTTATAGCTGATACGGATTATATAGCGTTAACATCGAATACCCTTCATTTTACACGAATTTTTGCATCTAGTTGTAGTAAGTAAACAAAAAGCAACATGTAAATTTAAACGAAGGAACGATTGTAACTTTATGGTCGCCGTTAATTCGCGAGTGATGGCTCTCACGTGACCGTTCTCTAGCCAATAGCTATCGAGGAGCACGCAGTGTAACACAAAGCATTTTATTTTCAAAGATCGTAGTGCAGTCAAAGAAAATTTTTATTTTTGAAGATTATTTTTACGTTATAGTTGACATTGTGTGCATTTTAGTTCTTCAAACTATATTTACAGAAATGCTCCTGTTGTATTTGTAGTGTGCGTCTTGCTAGTGTACGTTGGAGTTGTCGGCGCGTGGTAATGGAGCTGCCCATTACTGCCGGCCCGTGCGTTACACGACTGACACGACAACTTGGCGCACACGTGTTGCACTCTGCTGGACGAGTTGCTGGTGAAGAGTGAGGGGTGGACGAAGCAGATAACAGCTTATCGTGACCAGGAACAGGAAATCAAATAACTTAAATTATTTTTGAAGCGACTGTAGAAGTCGGTAGCTAAAGCCTGGGCCGCACGGGGCAGCTACTAGCCCGTAACACGGAGCTCATGACTGGCTAAAAAAACAGAACTCTCCTTACATATCATCAACCTGGCGAGATAGAAGGTGTGCAAAATATGGCATGTTTTCATCATGCACCTAAGTATTTACACCATAAATAGTCTTCATCACACCCAATTGATTACATTTACCATCAACACGTCTCTCCCACAACCGCGTACAGAGAGCATGTTTTCGTAACGTCTAATGGAGAGCAAACAGAGCGCGTATTCCAGAACGGAAATATCCCTTGCCTCAGGAGTGGGTTTTCCCCGCTAGCTCTGTCTCTCTCTTGGGGGAGTGGAATGTCTGCGCACAAAGAAATTAAGCCCTTGGGTGATGCTGCCATCTCACGGCCGGTGAAGGAACCAACCCATGCGCAAATTGATGTTTGGTTGCCCGCCAAGGGAGAGGAGGGAGGTACCCCCCACCACCTTCCCACGACGCTGATTGCTGATTGGCTTCTCACCTCGTGACGTCATCGGTACAGGATTGGTATCCCCCTCTACTATTGGCTCCCCCTCACTTGTCTGTCCACGCTTCACCGGATCGACGTCAACCAGGGAACGTGGCCCGCACAGTATAGATAACCCTGGTTTCCAAGAGTTGCGTTGCCTAACAAATAACCCATGTCACGGTTAACCAGGTTGTCATGTAACCGTATTTCTATTGCTTCTTTAACCAACGACTCCCAAAAGAACGAACGCTTTGTCAGCACCGACTCCCAAAATAACGAACAATTTGTCAGCACCTCCACGTTATCAAAGTTCATTCTGTGGCCATTTTGAATTACACGTTGGCAACAGAAGATTTCTCCATTTGAAAAAGCCGGATGTAGCATTGATGTTCCTCCTCACGGGCCTTGATTGTGCGTACGGTCTGTCCAATGTAAGATTTCCCACATTCACACTGTATACTATACACCGCCGGCATCTTCAAACCCAAGTCATCCTTCACAAAACATAACAGGTCACGTATTTGGCTCTTAATACCATGTCGACCTAGTATCCTGCCTATTCTCCCGGATATGTTACCCGCAAATGGGCTAAAAAGCCAGATCTTTAAGCTGTTCTTTAGGTTCCATTGCCTGTTTGTTTGGCGTTTTTGTAGTGCCCTTTCTATTTGTCGGTTACAATGTCCATTTCTCTTGAGCGTAATACGGAGATGTTCCAGTTCCGTCGACAGATTGTCAGCATCAGAGATTTCTTTCGCTCTATGCACCAGTGTGTAAAATACTGCATTTTTCTGAGCCGGATGGTGGAAGTTTTTGGCAGAATGGTCCAAAAAAGGCAAGCTAAATGGAACTCTTCCAGTTCCATCGCGATACGTATGTTTGGGTGAATCCCATTGAGATGGTCCAGAAATTCATGTAGACTGCTGATCCCATGCGGTTTTGTCGCTTCTTAATAAAATCCGGCTCCAAACCCGAGAAGATTTGTTGTAATAATTTAAAATGTTTTTATTATTGAGATTATTAATATTAGTTTGAACAGGAATAGTTGCACACTGATCTCGATCTGTGCATCCTACACTACTCTTAAATAAATATTACGTGACATAATTTAAGTTCACAAAATTTATTTTAATTTAATTTTCTTTCATTGTGTAATGCTATTGTTTTCAGCAACTGTGTCAGCCATTCAAACGTTTTAATATCTGTCATATTCTCGGATAACAAAAAAAAGGAGTGTGTAAAAACCCTTGAAGATTTTTGATTAAATTTATATCGCGATGCATTACTGGCACTAAAATGCCACACAGTTCATGTGATAATATGTGTGAGATTGAAGTATTGTTCTTCTGGCGCAATTTTATTGTAGTATGTGGATAGATTGAAATGCAACCTGGACCCAGATGGAAACTGAAACCTTTTGCTTTAACGCAGGCACGAGGAATTACACTGAATTTTATTTTATATCAATTCCATTTAGTTAAGCGATTGCTAAGATATGAATTGTCAGAACACTGAAAGAAGAGTATGTGTTCCGTTTAAATTTGCATATTAAATATCAGTTGCTTTTTTTGTTGTTGCTGAAATCATTACATGGTTTGACTGAAATAAGTTCCAAATTGATCGCGATATATGTGTCCAATACCACAATTAAATATTACGTGGCATAGCATAAGTTGTTAAGATTTATTTTTAGTATCCTTCGTTCTGACTGGGGTCATTATTTCAGCCGTTGAAATATCAATCTTCATCACAGGTACTAAGAAAGAAAGTGTAACGTAACCATGAACGTTACGGTTATATTTGGAGTGGATAGTGTAATCTGAGAGGTATGTAAGGTCTTTGGCGGTGGGCGAGTGCCGAGCGTGGTGAGTCGGGAGTCGGTGATTGACAGTGGTAGCGTACGGAACAGCCGGCGGGAGCGGAAGGTCTACGGCATTGTGTTTATCCCGTGAATACATCGTACGGCCGCTCGGCGTGTGTTCCGTACTAAAGAACTCTGTGGGATGTGTGCTAAAGTATATGTTGGTCTATGAAGGTTCTTCCGAGAGACCCGATTCAATATAAACTGTGTTTAGTAAACTGCTGCAGAATCGGACTATGGCGATTGTTTGTTAATTAGTTTCGAGAATTGTGCTCACTGCTTATTTAGTTTTTTATATTAATCACTGTCCGTCCTTAACAATTTTAACTGCAACTTGTCCTGTCACGGTCGCCATGTAACGGCTACTCGTGCTATTCGTGTTTGTATAGTTAAATGTTCGTTGAAGCAACTGAGCAGCTACGCTTCCTAACACGATTTTTCTTAAGCTTTCTTCCACCACTAATTACTCTTTTAATTAAAGGTTCGTTTTGCCGTGCGGTCGCCAGTCTTTCGGCTATGCTAATTAACTAATTAAAGTCACAGAAGAAAAAGAAACACATATGCGTACTAGTTTTGGTAGATTTATTCCTCTGAGACTACACAGTCCACAAGCATGCCACCAGACAATAATACTAATGTTTCTTCGTCACCGAAAATAGCAGCTTCAAGTACAGTAAAAAAAAAAACTAAATAAGCAGTGAGCACAATTCTCGAAACTAATTAACAAACAATCGCGAAACCGGGGAGGAGTGAGCCGTAAATGCCAGGCGCTCGCGGGCGAGGAGTGCCGGCTGAGGGGCGGGGCTCCCGTCCCCGCGGCTACCTCGCAGCCAGGAGCAGCCGACGCGAAAGGGTTAAACAACTGCAGAGAAATAAATTCCCATAACACTCCATTAAACCCGCCATTTTTGACTGGCTTTAGTAGCAATCAAGCAATACTCGTTACAGTGGTCAACAAACTGACGGTCGATTATTTCCCCTCAAAGGTGGCATACTAAGCCTGGTATCAGAGGTAGGATGGCCATTCCATTCTCCATAGCCTAACCTATCTCATCAATCCTACCAGATGAAGGGAACCTACATTTTATCGTGGAATCCGTACCACGGAAGCATTGTGGCGTACTTCACAATACAGAACAAGCTGTGCCAGAGGTGCAGGTTGGTTTAAGTGTCTTTAAAAATCTCCACCGAGACAAGGATTCGATCTGCGGACATTTCTCAGCTAAACATCTTTCGTCCTGAGTGTTAAATAATTAATGCCGGTAAGCGAAGATAAACGCTCACAAAAAAAAAAAAAAAAAAAAAAAAAAAAAAAAATGCTATTTCGGAAGGGTTCGGTCACCACGTCTTAAGAAATAATGTACAGCTACTTACAATTATGAATGTACAAAAACTATTTTTACTTTATAACAGATAGGTAAATAACGCCTAGATTTATTTTTTACTCGAAAATAAGAATTGAAATCTTATAATTATATCATAATGCGAAGTTTTACCGATGAATTTAGGTACTTTAATAGTTTTCAAGTGATTTTTAATTTTTTCTTCTTTCAATGTTTCATAACTGCTGGTAATGTTATAAATAACAATTAGGGCTCCATAATAATTATCTGACTATTGTGTGTAATAAATGTATATTATACAATAAGTGTTTTCTACCACCTGTGTTTAGCTGATACGCCGACGGGAACAACAGACCTTAGCTTACCATCCCTGCAAACTGAACTTGTAAAGTGGGAAGAAACTGGTCTGAGTGCATATATTTTCTGTTTGTTTAATGTTAGAGAATACCTGCATGGAATAGTTAATTATAGGACAGCCGATGCATTATCCTTTGATCTGAAGCCTGTCTATCTTAGATTAGGGGCTTGCAGCGTGGATGTCACGTGACAGTTAATACGGAACTCTGTGAACATCTTCACATAACAAATTAGCATTTAATTAATTACCTAGGGGATTATTTGCAGTTGGTATATGGCCCTTCTTTTACAAGTTTTCACGCGCCTTGGAGGAAGAAGGCAATCTACATTTAGTGTCCATATATTTTGCTGTTTATTTACTTAATCTTATTTAACTGCAAATATACCCTAAGCCTGCTTCATCCCATAAATCTTGTCATGAAAGACTGGAATGTCAATCATGTGCACTGTATCATTCCTTGAGTATTCTAATCTCATTCTGCGACACGTCAAGCTGACAAATTTGTAATTGCTCACGCACTATGTTCAATTTTATTTCCGTAAACACTATTAAAGGTTTTTTTTTTGTTTTTTTTTGATGTTGTGAGTCTTTCGACTGGTTTGATGCAATCCTCCATCCCTTCCTATCCTGTGCTAATCTCTTCATTTCCACATACCCCTTACAGCCCACGTCCTCAATTATCTGCTTCATATATTCTAATCCTCTACAGTTCTTACCTTCGACTGCTCCCTCCACCTAACAAATTAACCAATCCTGCATGTCTCAAAATATGACCTACCAACCTGACTCTTCTTTCTGTAAGCTTGTTCCACAAACTACTTTTCTCACCCATCATTTCCAAAACTCGTTCATTTCTAATTTTGTCTGTTCACTTAATTTGCAGCATTCTTCTGTAGCACCACGTTTCAAATGCTTCAATTTTATTTATTTCCGGTATTCCTAAAGTCCGTGTTTCGCTACCATAAAGTGCTGTGCTCCACACAACGAGTTTTAAAAAGTTCTTTCTAATTCCTAGATCAATATTTGAAACTAAAAGATTTATCTTTTTCATGAAGGCTCTTTCTTCTAGTGCTATTCTGATTTTAACATCATTCCTGCTTCGGCCATCGGTTGTAATTTTACTTCCCAAGTAACAGAATTCTCTTACTTCTCCTATTGCATCCGATCCTATTTTTATATTTAATTCACTAATATTGGTATAATTTCTGCTACATTTCATGACTTTTGTCTTGCTTTGATTTATATTCAGTCCAAAATCTTCCGTCAGTATTTTGTTCATGCCATTCAGAAACTTCTCAATATCCTCAGCCCTCTCTGCTAACAAGATAATGTCGTCAGCAAATCGTAGCATACTGATTTTTTCTCCATGAAAACTTATGGCACATGGAATTTTTTTTTTTTTTTTACTTTCTTCATTGCTTCATCTACATACAAGTTGAATATTAACGGGGATAGACTACAACCTTGTCTCACACCCTTTTTAACTGATGCATGTCTCTCGTGATTATCTACTTTTATTATAGCCACTTGATTCTGATATAGTTTATAGAGTATTCTTCTGTCTCGATACCTTAGACCTGACTTCTTTAAAATTTTGAACTGACCTAACATTATCAAAAGCTTTTTCTAAATCAACAAACGCCATAAAAGTATCTTTGATCTTGATCCGCCCTTCAAGTATTAATCTTAAAGAGAGAATTGCTTCCCTTCTACCGTGATTTTTCCTAAACCCAAATTAATCTTCACCTACTATCTCTTCTACAACGCTCTCCATCCTTCTGTATATTATGCTGGTCAGGAATTTGGAAGCCTGTGATGTTAGACAAATGGTGCGATAATTCTCACATTTGTTGGCTTTAGCTTTCTTTGGAAGTGTGAAGATGATATTTTTATTAAAATCAGTTGGAATTTCTCCTGTTTCATAACTTTTTGATATCAGCTTGAATAATCTTTCGATTCCTTCCTCTCCTAGGGATTTAAGAAGTTCTGCAGGGATCTCATCAATTCCAACTGCCATATTTGCTTTCAAGTCATTCAGATCTATATTAAATTCTGTCTTCAAACCAGGATCTCCTAAGCCATCAATGTCGACATCGCCTTCCTTTTCCATTACACTATTGGTCCAGTCGTTCCCAACATACAATTTCTGAATGTATTCTTTCCATCGCTTAGCTCCATCTTCTGAGCTTAAAAGAGGTTTCCCATCGGCAGCTTTAATGTTCATACCTCTTTTCTTCATTTCTCCAAAATTCGGTTTGATCTTTCTATATGCAACATCTACTTTACCTACGACCATTTCCTTTTCTACTTCTTCACATTTTTCTTGTAGCCATTTTTCTTTTGCTATTTTGCATTTCCTATTTAATTGATTTCTAAATTGCCTGTACTGCTCTCTTCCTGTTTCATCCTGAGCATTTTTGTGCCTTCTCCTCTGATCCATCAGCTCCAAGGATTTCGGGCAGCTTGTTCCGTAAAGCCTAATGTTTCTTTACCAGCTTTCATTATTTCAGTCTTTAATATATTCCATTCGTCCTCGGTTGAGCTCCTTTCTTAGACCTAAGTCTACCATTTCTGCAAATTTTGCTCTTGTGCTACATTGTTTCAGTTTATTCACTTCCAGTCTGTTCTGTTTTTACTGCTTCCTTATTCGTTTAAATTTTAGCCTGCACTTCATTATTATCAAATTATGATCAGAGTCTATGTCTGCTCCTGGGTACGCTTTACAGTCTAGAACTTGATTCCTGAATCGCTGTTTGACCATGATATAATGTAGATGATATCTGCCTGTATCCCCAGGACGTTTCCAGGTGTATACTCTTCTTGCATGGTTTTTAAACAGTGTGTTTGCCACTACTAGCTTATATCTTTCACAAAATTCTAACAACCTGCGTCCTAGCTCATTTCTTTTTCCTAGACCAAAATATCCTACAGTATTCCCCTCTTTTCCTTCTCCCACTATTGCATTCCAATCACCCATGATTATTAGATTTTCTCCCCCTTCACATATTGGATTAATTCTTCAATTTCAGCGTATATTTTGTCTATTTCTTCGTCATCTTCTTGTGAAGTTGGCATATACACTTGTACAAATGTGGTTGGGACGGGCTTAGTTTCTAACCTCATGAAAATAATCCTGTCACTAAACCGTTCATAATAATTCACCCGTTTCCCTACTTTCTTGTTCATTACAAATCCTACACCAGTGACTCCATTGACAGCTTGTGTGCTAATTATCCTGTGTTCCCCAGACCAGAAATCCTGTGCGTCCTTCCATTTAATCTCACTAATCCCAACAACATCTAACTTAAGTTGTTGCATCTCCCTTTTTAAGTTTTCTAACCTACCTGCCCTATTCAGACTTCTAACATTCCACGCTCCGACTTGTAGAATGTTTCTATCCATTCTGATGACTCCTCCTTTAGCAGTTCCCACCCGGAGATCCGATTGGGGGACTATTTTAGCCTCCGGAATATTTTACCCAGGAAGAAGCCATCATGATATATGTAATTTGATAGGATTACATGTCCTCAGGATACCCCTTGGGTCTTTAATGCAGTGGTTTCCCGTTGCCTTCTGCATCCCCATGCCGTTCCTGATTCATCCGCCTTTAGGGGCCGTTTCCAACCGCAAGGGTAAGTTAGAAAGTGGTAATAATAATTGTGGGCAGTTGAGTGAGGGCTTGAATGAAGACTAATATTTAAATAATCTTCACGAGTATCGAATGTATGCTGCTAACACGTCGACTGTTAAATTTTTAGTCTACCCTTAGCTCGAGTTTGATAGGTGTCTCGTTTGAAATCAAAATAATTAGTCCAAGAAGAATCACTTTCAAGTTTTTTTTTTTTTTTCCGACATCGGACTTCGTACAAAGATAGTACCTACAAATATAAAGAAATGCTACAGCGATTATAACTTGGAACACCTTAAAATTTAAACTTTTCAAAACTGTAACTCAACTAACTAACTAGTCTCTGCCGACCGCTTATACAGGCGTTACAGAAAATTTCAAAGATTTCCGAACGACATTTCTGGAATTCTAACAATACTTAAACAATTAAAATTACATTGAAAACAATCAGATTTAATGCACAATTAATCACAATCATAGAACTCACAGAAATGAAAGATATTTATACTCAAAATGATCTACATAAACCAGTTCAAATCATTACAAATTGTCCTATAAACATCGTAACTAGGGTTGCCAACTTTCTTTACAAGAAATAAAGTATATTCAGGTCTATGAAGGTTATTAAACAGTATTTTAGAAAAACGAACAGTATTTTATTTATTTATTGTTTTAAATACATATTTTTATAGCTTGTCGCACAACTTACTAATTTACAATCTTTTTTAAAAACTTCATATGCCTCATCACAATTAATATCGAAATTAAAATAAATGAGGAGCTCGTTTTTTATTAATTTTATAGATGCTCTATTTCTATCATCCCGCCACTTAGCATTCATTACTGAAAAAACTCTTTCAGTAAATGCTGAGGTGGCGGGAACAGAAAGTAGATATGAGACAATTTTAGTGATGTTTTTAAATTCTTCTGAAGTGTTTACTAATAAATGGCTCCATTTTTGGCTAGCACTCATTTCAAGAAAATCTTTGTCTTCTGATATTTTTTCATAAATTACTTTAAAATTTGTTAATTCTAAATATAAATCATCCATACCAATATTGAGTCTATATAAATTTAGATTATCTATAATTTTCTCAAAATGATCAAATGTGACCGCAGACTTCAATGACAAACAGCTAATTAAAGAAAGCCAATTAGTCAGATTGAAATCGAACCATTCTTCTAAATACAAATTAGCTTTTTCAATAAAAAGTATAAAGTTATTTATAGTTCTATTAAAAACTTCTTGGGAAGACTCTCTAATAGTATTTAAAACTTTTTTGTTTCATGGCCAAAATACTTATCATTTTTTCTTTGAATTAGCTCAGTCTTTAAACCAGTCATAATGTTATAAACATCTAAAATAGTTACATTATTTCCTTCTAATTTTTTAATTGTTTTATTGAAAACATTTAATATATGACTAGCATACAGAAGGTAACTATAAATTACTTTATTTTTAACATTATCATCTAACATTAATAAATTTTGAATAACCATTGGACAGTCAACATCCAAATCAACAAAGTAATTACAAATTGGTGTCCAATTAAGCAAAATTGTATCAATCGCTGGTAGAAGAGGTAGCCAACGAGTTCCTATGTGTTGTTTAATTTCATGAAACTCTCCTTCAGCAAGTGCTACAAATCTTTTTAATTCTTCTCTTCTGCATGCCGACACAGAAAAATGGCTATAGATTTTTAATATAATGTTCTCAATGTCATAACTTAAACAATTCATAGCATGTTTTACTGAATTGTGCACAATATGGGCATGACAATTTCCTTTTATTAAGTCTGGCACAACCTCTAAGATGTTTGTATATAATGAATGATTATGTCCAAAATTTGCATTTGTATTGTCAGCGCTAAAACCAGATAATTGATTGAAAGGAAGTTCTAAAGACTCTAAGGAGTTTTTTAATGGCCGAAAATATCCCATTGGATGATTCATCTGGATTTTCATAAAAATCAATTAATTTTTGTTGTATTCCACTTTTAGGGGTAAAATATTGGACTAACAGAGGAAACAATTTGATATTTTTTTTATTGGAGGCATCAGTTTGTAGACAGTAAAATATATTGTCTTTATTTAACTGGTCAATAGCAGACTGCAAGAAATGTGGGCCAACAACTTCGGTCACTAATGCCTCCATTTTTGTGCTAGCCAATCGTAAGTTAGTGGCTGTTTTGGAATCAACATAGATAATCTTATTTAAGTTGATACTACAGTCCTGGCTATTGTACGATAAATTATGCTTGACAGTATGGTATGTCATCGCTAACTCGGCCGCTGTTAACTTGGTGTCTTCATTAGAAAGGGGAGACAAGCCTGATGTAGAAGCAGAACTTTTAGGAAAAAACTTTTGTAACAATCCACTAGATTTGCTCATTTCCATTTTTGCTTGATGTTTTTTGCTGGTCAAGTGTTGTTTAACCTAAAAAAAAACGGAAACGAAATATATTATGTAAAATAGTTACCTAAAAATATGTAATAATTTAAGCATATCAAAAAATAGATAAGTGGAAATCAAGCAAGACGCAAACGAAAGTATCAAACCTGCTCAACACCTGCGTGAGAAATAGTAAATGTTAAAGCACATATTTTGCATTTAGCATTAAATTTGTACAGTGGATCACTCGTTAACCAGTCATATTGGCATTCCCATTCGTGCTTATATTTTTGTTTTACTTTCGATAGTTTGGCTTTCTTACTTGTCGTTGTAGGAGTAGTATCAGTAGTATCACTTTCCATCTTTTGTACACTAAGCTTATCACTACAAAGTCCACATAAAAAACGGTTATATTCTGAGAACGTAACGTAGTAGTAATAGTAACGTACACACCACACTCGCAACACTAAACACTACGAGATCGATCAGCCGCGTGGAGGAGGTGGGACGTGTTCCCGTCAAAATCTCACGTCATCATAGGAGTACCGACCAGAGGGGGGGGGGGGAGGTCCAGAATTCTGGAAAACATGTCTCGTAATTAATGAACACCCTCTACTTGGATCACGACTGCAGTGTCCTCTGGCAGCACCGTTGCCGCTGTGGCGGGACTTGCTGGGGCCACTGTGCCGTGTTTCCGCAATTGGCTGCTCCGCTGCGGCGCTTACGATACGATGTCCCGCTCGGCGAAATTGCGCCAAACAGGTACAACGCAATAGGCCGTTTAAAACACGACACTAACGTGCCGACTAGGGGGGGGATGCGCTTTATTAGTTCCCCTCGTCGCCACTCGCAGCGTGGCAACCAACTTGATCGCGGGCCAACAGCATGAAGAACATACTTTTTAGGGCGAGGGTGTTTGTAAACTTTGCGTTGTATTTAACCTGCATTATCTTGACTAGATTACAAACACCGCGATTCTTCAATATATACACTGCCAGAGCCAAATGTATTACCACACAAAACTAATTACCTTCTCTTCAAATGGTTTGGTGAAAGGGGTGGTGTAGATAATATTACTACAGCTTTATTAAATAAATTTTATATAAAATGAGTCTGGAGTCTGGCTGCTTACCAGAGGATTGGAAAAGAGCGGTAGTAGTACTGGTTCATAGAGGCGAGGTGAAAAATACGGTTCAAAATTACGGGCCAATTATTTTGACTTCATTAATAGTCAAAATGATGGAGAGATTGATATGCAACTATATCACAAATCTGTGTGAGGAAATAAACTGGTTTGCAGATCAAAAACATGGCTTTACTCACGGATATTCATGTGAATCTCAGACAGTGGGCTATATACAAGATAAGAATATGAATTGGACAAGGAATGTCAAGTTGATAGTGTGGCACTAGATCTTTCTAAGGCATTTGACAGAGTAAGTACTAAATCCGTTTTAAATAAACTGAAATCTATTGGATTGGATGAAAAAGTTACTTGCTGGGTAGAGGAATTTTTAAAAGCCATAAAGAAAAGTTTTAGAGTAGGAAAAACATTATCACAAGGGGTGGAAGTAAATACAGGATGCCACAGGGTTAAGTATTGGGACCGTTGATATTAATTATTCTAATAAATTACTTTGTTGATGGCTTACTGCCAGAATATACGTATTTTGAAGATGATATAATGTTATACAATAGGATCAAAACAGGTGAAGACTGAACAGCTGCAGGGTGACCTGGATAGATTATCTAAATGGGTATGTCAGCATGGAAGAAGAGTCACCTTATTAGGCTTACAGGAAAAAAAATACAAAAGGTTAACTATGATTATAGGATGGGATCAGATTTTCTTGTTGAAATCCTGGAGTGTAAATGTCTTAGCATAAAGATTGATCACAAATTCAATTGGGCAGAGCACATTGGGCAGGTGGCAGGAAAAGGTTACAAAATCCTTAATTTTCTGAAGACAGCGATGAGAGATGTACCAGAGATGTTAGGGAGTTGGGTTACAAAACTTTGGTCTGACCTATGTTTGAATTTGGTGGTGTAGTCTGGGAGTCAAATTTTAGTTATCAAATACAGGAGTTGGAAGTTGTGCAAAGAAGAGGAGCTAGATTTCTTTGTGTAAATTATCGCAGGACCCAGATGGTAACTGGTATGATAAAGGAGCTGGATTGGGACTTACTACAGGAAAGAGGAGGGTGAAGAGATTGTTGGGAATATTGATGGAACTAGGAGGGATATTGGTCAAAGAATTAGGAATAGTGCATGGAAGGGGAAAGTCGACCATTACCACAAGATGGCGCTCGAATGCATACATAAGAGAGTAGGAAAAGTTTCTTGTGTTGGTAAGGGTATCAGGGATTGAAATAAATTACAAAGTGAAGTGATGAATAATTTGCCAAAAACGCTTAAGTAATTTAAAATTAAAATCTGTAAATCGAAGTATATACATATATTGTAACAATCATCTAACTTTTGCTTATTAAATTCTTGTATTATTATTAATTTGCTGCTCGGGATCCAGAAATGAAAGATCTCTAACTAGGTAACAAACTGCGTTTAATCTACATATTACAAGATGATATGTCAAACAAACAAATAAATGATTATACACATATATTTATTTCAATATCACTTCCGGAATTATTTACACCTTCTTACAAAAATTACAGATTTTCAGTCATACTGTAGTATAAAATCATTCTCGCCTCGAAATCGTATGAAATCAAATATGATTAAGCCGGCTAGCTAATCACGCAACAACAAAGAACTGATTGCATTTGAACTGTTAAGCACAGGAAAGAAATTATCATTAAAGGCGTGTTACGGTTTCCGTATTCCTCATTTTCATTATAAGTCGATGAACAGAATGATGTGATTTACCGTTTCTTGTAGAATACAGAAAGAGGCCACAGCTGCGTTAGGTAATAGACTCGAGATGCTTATCTCATCCCCTTCGTGTCTCCTCGCCAAAACAGGAGGACAAATGGATACAGTAAATGCATGTATCGTCATTAAGCACAGGTAGAACCAAGCTTAAGCTCATTAGTCTGATTCATGCTGCATACAAGTAACAGAAAAAAATTTAACATTACTACTGGGCAATCAGTAGAAAATACGTGTAGCACGTTTCGAACTCCAGAACAGAATGAATATTTTCTGAGCTTGTGTTAGCAAATTCCTACGCTCAGATAGAGACCCTTCTCCCGCCAACAAAAGATTGCTGGTGCTGCAAAATCATTTTTTTTAACAGCTCCAAACAGCCAGGTCTTTAGAGACGGGAAAGGATGGGGGCAAGGAATGGGAAGGAATTCTGCCATGGCCTTTTTTTTAAGGCATTTGCCTGGAGTGATTTGGGAAACCATGGAAAACCCAAATTTGGATGCCCGGACGGGGATTCGAACCGCCGTCCTCCCGAATGCGAGGCCAGAACGCTAACCGTTACACTCGTTGCAAAATCGTGAATAACAGCATCGACTCAACGGACATATTCAAACGAACTGCCTATTCGACACTTTGGGAAAAATCTTCTACACACTTCCTCCCAGTTACCGCTAATAACCAATACATTCTTAATAAATACAAAATGTAATTTGAACCATTACATTAACTTCCCCCTTAAAACATATCACAATACTTAGGAAAGGATTTTGATTTTCTCTTATAACTTTAGCTTCCGTTTGAATCACATCCAATTATTATGCAAAAATATTTTTAAACATCTAATACCTAAAATTAAAGTTTATGTTATGTCTTATAATAAAACAGATTTTTCAGATTGTACGTCAATATTATGACCTTACTTAAAATTATGTTATTTAATTTTCACAATTTCTTAAAACTCTATTTAATTTTATCACAATTACGTTGAAATTGCCATTGGTTTTACTTCCCATAATGTTCGGATGAGCAATGGTACTATACGCTCAATGTATATTAATGAAATCACATGACCGTAGCCACTGCTTTTATCCGTAGACATTTTGTTTTCACTTTATCTGATAACTGAAGTATTTGACTATATACACTCGTTTTATCATTCTCATTTTTTTTAATTTTTTTTTTTTTATTTATTTTTTTTTTTTTGCTAATACCAGTGCTTCACTTAAAATTGAATGATATACTAGATACATATTTCAACATTCAGGTTATGTTAAAATCTTTTATTTCTATACATTTAACTATTTCTATCATGAGTGAAAGTAATTTATTTTTTACTTGGCTCGACGAATTCCTGTTTCGTCACCTTTCTATAACTCAAGTGCACAGTCTTAAATTCTTGTGGTCTTACCACTATTGCCACGACAAAATGCTGTCAACACCCAACTTTATATCTCACTAGCTCGTACCCGCGACTTCCTACGCGTGGATTAAGATATTTTTTTTTGCCAGAATTAAATATAGAAAGTTGCTAACGAAGGATTGGTCCAAAACAATATCGAGTAGGAATAATATGACAGGAAAGCTATCACTATATCATTGTACCGTCGAACCTGTCTCTTGAAGAGAATCAATTTCCAACATATTTCTGTCACCATTAGATAAGGTCTCAAAATTTCGTGACTACAACTGTTAATCATACTGGAAAAAATATCCTTTGCCCTTTATACAGATTTCCTTATAAAATTGCATCACAACGATATAGCCATTTAGTCGTCAAAACGTAACAAAAAGACAGAGACTTACTTCTGTATTTATAATAATATTACTGTGTTTCACACTCATACACTGACTGCGAACAACACCTGAGGGATCATTATAACGTAAAAAAGTGTACACCTACAACATTGCAAGACTACCTACGATTTGCCTCGCATTGCACTCCTAACTTTCTAATATCTACAGTTTAACATTCAATCCGAATAACCTACGGCCCAGGTCTGACTCTTACGATCAAAAACAATTTTTAAAAATTATAGCCTCCACGGACATTTGAACCGGAGACCACGACGTTCGTAAACAAGCGCTTTAACCACTAAGCTGCCAGTCCACTATACAAAAACACGGCACGGAGACGACCATATCCAACGTGTCTGTCTATCGCCGTATTTCGAAGTTATGAGACAACATGTGTAATTTATACAGATAATTTTTCAACCAAATGTAGACAGTATTTTTCTCCTTGTTTCAAAGGATAAGTGTGCAAAGTTTCATCGAGATCAGATGAAAACTGTGTATTTGTATGAAGAACAAACAAACTAACAAACAAACAAACTAACAAACAAACAAACAAACAAACCAACCAACAGACAAACAAACATATATTCATCTTTATATATAAACATTAGCTTATATTAATACTTCACAACGCGCCACTATTCATATCAAGGCAAAAATAAATTATTTACAGGATACTGTATTCTGATGCTTTCACCTCATTTTTAAATACAATCTACTACTTTTGCCTTACAATTCTCTGCATGTTAATTATTTCATCTCGGTTTACTAAGCACTTGCACATAGAATTTATATTATAACTTAATTCTTCCGACCAAGTGATTTTAAAACACCAGCTTGATAAATTAATCGTCTCTTGCTATCAATGACTTTGGAGTATATTCCTTCATTCCATAAATGAAATTCTGTAATCCAATTCCCATTTAATTCTACAGCATAATACCTCTTACCATTCAAATTCCATATCATTTTCCTTACATTTATTCACCCCTATTAAATATTCTCAAAGTTCTTATCTTTATCTTGGAACAAGTATGAGTTCCCTCTAATACACAATTTATTATTACTTCCTGAATTTAAACCTAGAAATACTTTTTTTTTTGCACCACAATTCATTTCCCTGGAAGGAAAAAATCGAAACTTTAAAACGTTCCATGTTTAAAATGGAATAAAGTCCTGTCTTTGGACACAAAATCAACATTCAATATCATACCAAATTTTAATTTACTGTTCCGTCTGCTTCTGTGAACGTATTGAGCACATTTACAATATCCACCCCTGGATTTCAATATCATTCCTCGGCAAACAGAACTCTCTAAATTTGTTTCTGATATCCCTTTGCAGAACGTGGTAAGCTGAAACCTACCAATAAGAATATCGTCTTTAAGGTAAGCAAACAACCTGCCTCTCAGGAATTGTACCGGTTTGGCTGGTAAGGTCGTTAGGGTCTCATTCTCGTAACTATCTGAAGCTCCCTGCAGAAATCGTACATGATAAATTTGCTTTGGCAATATTCACGTATCCATGATCTGTGTAAGCGCGACCATAATTAAATGATTTTCGCGGCGAGGAACACATTCCAACAATTCCCAGAAGTGCGAATGCAGGCTTTCCCGGCGAATAAATGACAACAAATATTCTAGGGTTTGCAGCCGGATTTTATTATAAAGGGATAAGCTTTCGGCTACTAGCTCAGTAGCCATCTTCAGGTCGATTATGTATCGGCGATCTTGCCTTCATGGATACCAGGCGTTTACTGGTATCGCTTAGCAACCTCATGACGCTCGAAGTCCCACTTCACTGTGATTGGTCGAGGAGGCGGTCAGCCATCCAAGTGCTCACCACGCTGACCGTTGTTTAACTGCCGGAGCTTAGCTGTGGCGGTCACCCATCCAAGTTGTAACCACGCTCAGTGTTGCTTAACTGCCGGAATCTAGCTGTTGTGGCACGCAACCGATAGGTACCACAGTTATACAGTCGTCGAGTCCCCGCCCTGATTGGTTGATTGGGTACCTCTCACTTGGCTGTCCACACTCCACCGGATCACCGGCAACCAGGGAACGTGGCCCGCAAAGTATAGATAACCCTGGTTTCCAAAGGTTGCTCAGCAAATAACCCATGTCACGGTTAACCAGGTTGTTATGAAACCGTATTTCTATGGCTTCTTTAACCATGGACTCCCAAAAGAACGAACATTTTGTCAGCACCATCACGTTGTCAAAATCCATTCTATGGCCATTTTCAATTACATGTTGGGCAACAGCAGATTTATCGATCTGAAAAAGCCGAATGTAGCGTTGATATTCCGCCACACGGGCCTTGATTATGCGTACGGTCTGTCCAATGTAAGATTTCCCACATTCACACTATATAGTATACACCCTAGGCGTCTTCAGCCCCAAGTCGTCCTTCACAGAACGTAACGGTCACGTATTTTGGCAGGAGGACGAAATATGCTCTTAATACCATGTCGACCTAGTATCCTGCCTATTCTCCCGGATATGTTACCAGCAAATGGGATAAATGCCAGATCTTTATACCGTTCTTTAGGTTCCATTGCCAGTTTGTTTGGCTTTTTTTGTAGTGCCCTTTCTGTTTGTCGGTTACAATATCCATTTCTCCTGAACGTAATACGGAGATGTTCCAGTTCCGTCGGCAGACTGTCAACATCGAAGATTTCTTTCGCTCTATGCAACAGTGTGTACAATACAGCATTTTTCTGAGCCGGGTGGTGGAAGCTTTCGGCACGTAAGTATCGATCTGTAAGAGTAGGTTTTCTATACACACTATGAGAAAGAGTCCAATCTGGTTTTCGCCGAATGAGAATGTCCAAAAAAGGCAAGCTACCATTCTCTTCCAGTTCCATCGTGAAACGTATGTTCGGGTGAATCCCATTGAGATGGTCCAGAAATTCGTGTAGATTGCTGATCCCATGGGGCCAAACTACAAATGTATCATCCACATAACGGAAGAAACATGCCGGCTTAAGAACAGACCTTTCTATTGGTATATTCTCAAAATGTTCCATAGATCTTCCACAACAGGAGACAATGGTGACCCCATTGCCACACCTTTATAACACTAAATAACACGTAATAATTTATCACGATCGGCTCTTTTGGAAAGATTGAGCAATCGTCTATTTTTCTGCATCTTCACAATTCGGCACACGCATTTTTGTAGACGCACTGACAGTTTATAAAAATAGTGGAGCGTGGTGGAATAAGCGCTGACGCGCTGGCCGCTCATTCGGGAGGTTGCGGGTTCGAATCCTCGTCCGGCCATCGAGATTTGGGTTTCAATGATTTCCCCAAATCACTCTATGTGAATACTGGAAAGGTTCCTTCAAAAGGCCATTGGAGAAATCCTTGCTACAACTCCTTTCACGCCTCTAATGACCTTAATGTCGACAACGCGTAAAACCATAAGCAAAAAAGGAAAAAGAATGTGCTCGCCTCATGTCTTTGAGCAAGCATTGAACTTCATCTTTAATGTCTAAGTCGGTCAAATATTTTCGCAGGTTAGGAAAAGGTGGTAGTCACTGTGGGCCAAGTCTGCAATTGTATGGTGGGTGGGTGATTATTTTCCAACCAAAGTTTTGCAGAAGAGCGACGGTGTGATGAGCAACGTGTGGACCAGCTATGTCGTGAATAATGATTGCTTCCTTGCTTACATTTCGTCTTCTTCGGTTCTGAATTGAACTTCTGAGTTTTTTCAGTGTTTTACAGTAGCTGTAGTAGTAGTAGTTGTTGTGGTCGCAGTTTGCATTAACCCGACTAACAATGACTCCTTCCCATTCAATTTTTTTCCTTCTATGGCATTACGTTTCGTCAACGTCGAGGTCGTTAGAGGCGGGGAAGGACTGCGGAAAAGGAACTGGAAGAAATTCGGCCTTGGCTTTTTAAAGGAACTATACCACCATTTGCCTGGAGTGATTTGGGGAAACCAAAGAAAACCCAAATCTCGATAGATGGAGGTATTCGAAGCCGTCTCCTCCCGAATGCGACACCATTAGCTTCACTTTTTCATTACTTGTCGTATTTGGTCTACGATTACATCCATAAAATTATTTAAAATCTACTTAAAGCAAAGTTAATAATCGTAAATGATAAAATGTCGGTAGAAGTGAGATAATTTGATGAGAGGGTGAGTTTCCAAAACAATCTCTGAAATCAGAAACGCAATTCAAATTTATTTTTTTCTGTCTCTCTTTCTCATTTTCAACCCCTCTCCATTTTTTTTCTATTTTTAGCAGCTATAAATTAAAGGAATTAAAGATGCCGGATGCTTTATATTCTGTTCCGCTCATAAAATTCATATATTACTAAGGTGATAGATATATAGAAGATTGTCTTGCACCGCAGTGGTATGAGATTGAGTCAGCTACCTCAATTGGAATTTACGCGTCTGCACCAAACAGCATGTGACGGAGGTGAAAGGTTGATTTTTAAATGCTACACTTCTATAGCCAACTTCCTCGTTTCGGGTCATTATAGCTCCGTGATGATGCGCGGCGTCAGATACGGCTCAACCGATTTGAGCTCCGGTGGTTGAAGAACTTTATAGAACTAGGACATGTTTCGGTGGCGGTGAATTATTACTAATTATCAGATGGTGCACGAAAGTCCTGATTTAAATCCAAAACCTCTCTGTAGCGCGTATGGAACTTCTGACAGTGACTCGTCCGCCGGATTTGGACGTTAAGCTGTCGGCCCCATCGATGTGTTTCGGGGGAGTAGGTCTCAATTGGCCGGCACCTTCTGTCTTATTTCATCTCTTATCTCTTAGTTTACTGTCGTCAGTCTCTAGATTGGTTTGATATAAACCACCATCCCTTCTTATTTTTCACTATCCCCTTCATCTCAAAACACCTCTCTTAAAACACGTCCACCGTTATCTGCTCCATACATAACCAATCCCAAATATATTAAAAAACCACCCACGAATCTGTTTCTTCTTTGTGTACGATTTTTCCACAAACTTCTTTCGTCAGTCATCATTTCCGAAACATATTAATTTCGTGGTTTAACTGTCCACTTAATTTTCAGCATCCTCCTATAGCACCACATTTCGAATTCTTCAATTTTCCATCTTTCAGGCATTCCTGAAGTCCATGCTTCGTTACCATAAGGTGCTATGCTCCATACATACAGTTTTAAAAAGTTCTCTCTGGTTCCTGGGTCAATATTTGAAACTACTTTTTCATGAAGCCACATTCAAATTCCTCTTTTACTTCTTTTATAGCTTCCTCCACATGTAAGATGAATATTAGTAAGGATGAACTGCAACCATATCTGATACACTTTTCAACTCATTGGTGACTCTCATGATTCTCTACTTTTATTATAGCCACTTGATTCTTATATCAATTCTAAAATATTTTTTTATCTCGATACGTAAGACCTGACTTTTTTTTTTAATTTTGAACATTTTGTCCCGCCTTACATTACCAAAAGCTTTTTTTCTAAATCAACAAACGTTATGAAAGTAACTTTGTTTTTCTTGATCGGTGATAAGAATTGAAATTTCTTATTTTACCACATTTTATTGAGACTGCAAATTTCTGTAGTTTTAGCATCCGGTTTGAGGTCTTTGCTCAAGTAGAATGTGAATTGGATTCTTTTATTTTTTTTAACATTTCTACGAAAAGACTGAAATGTTACCTATTTGGTTACTAGCAAACCAATCAATTTTGCTCGTCATTTTTGGTTTAATACTACTTCATTAAACAACGAGATTAATATGACAATATCTTCCATATAAGAGGGAGCTTATATTCACTTTGAATTTGATAGCTGCTAAAAATTAAAAAAAATACCGGGTGTGGTGCGTGAACGGTTAACGTTCTGGCCTCGCATTCAGGAGGACGCGGGTTCGAATCCCCGTCCGGGCATCCAGATCTGGGTTTTCCATGGTTTCCCCAAGGCACTCCAGGCGAACGCCAGGATGCTTCCTTGAAAAGGCCATGGCCGAGTTCCTGCCCGTTTCTTGCCCCAATCCGATCCCGCCTCTAATGACCTTGCTGTCGACGAGCCGTAAAGCCCTAGCAAAAAAATTAAAAAAGAGAGAGATTGGCGAAAAGAGTAGAGGGAGAGAAAATGAAATTTGAATTGCGTTTCTGATTTCAGAGATTTTTTTGATTTCCCCGCTCTCATCAGATGAACTCACTTCTGCACATATATTTTGATTTACGATTTTTAACTTTTAAATAGATTTTTTAAATAATTTTATGGACGGCATCATAGACCAAATACGAAAGATATTGAAAAACTGAACCTAATGGCTGAGCGTTATCGCTATGGCTCCGCATTCGAGAGGAAGCGGGTTTGAATTCCTATCCGGCTATCCAGATTTGGATTTTCCTTCGTTTCTCCAAGTCACTTCGTGTGAATGGCTGGATTATTTCTTCGAAAACCCATGGTCCGAATTCCTTCCCATTCCTTGTCTCCATTCCCTTCCCACCTTTAACGACTTAGAAGTCGATGAATCGTAAATCCAGACGCATAATAAGAAATTGGTATAGTAATATTATTTAGTTTTTCGTCTCCATGACGATGGTGCGAACTCGTAATAGTCCACCTAACGTAACCACACGACACTATTTCGACGATGTTGAAGCCCGAGAAGATTTCTTTCAGTCTTACCTCTGTGAAAGATTTCATAGTTACGTGTGCAGTTTATTAAGAAGCACTCAGTTATGAGTCTTTCCTTTTTATGTTACGTCCTGACGCAAGCAGGTAAGAGTCGATGTTATATTTTACGCATAACGCAGTTGTAGGTTCGACTTGTTTAAAATAAACGCAAAAAAATAATTGGAAAACCTAGACTCGAACCGAGGACCACGTGTTTACAAGACTAGATGGTTAGCCACAAGCAAACGGAGCTCATATTCACAGACGGCTCGTGCAGTGGGTAAACAACCTTATCCTGCCTCGGAAGTCAGTTACATTCAACTGGCATTAGACAATTATCCGAAATAATCTCCTTATAATCGTTTCAATAGTTTTGTAGAACTTAAAAATCTGGATCTTTGAACATTTACACCCACTTCTCGGACCACACACCCCATTATGTGTTGCATTATTGCAACTGATTAGCCACATCAATATATAAATAAATATGGTTATAGTTTTACGCTAATCATTTGGAATAAAATGTATAACTGAACCTCATTTTTACTGCGCTTTATTGTAATCTTGTTAATTACAACTTTAACGATATGTTTCACGATCTGAATTTAAGAAAAGTGTAGCTGGAACCGAATTTCGTCCAATTGAGGTATGGTCGGCGATATCTTGCCTAATATTACATTCAATCCAGGGACAGGAAAATGCGTTACTTGTTTCGAATCGGTCAATAGCTTTTTACTGAAATGTGGGGAATGATAGATGAACTACCGAGAAGAATCGTCAATGGGTGGGCGGAGTCTTCCTGCTTTGTTCGAGGCTTGACTTAAGGAAATGAATAACAGATGGCGCTGAGTTGAATACGGGCAATGATGCCACATTGTGCGAAACAAGGGACTTAGACTCAGGCGCCGACAGTCAATTTTTTTGCCAAAGAGTGTACATAATTTTGTATTGTCATGGCGAGTTCTGCTTTGCGAAGGAGTGCATGGGGTACGATTGTGACACAAGTAAAATTATTATTATCATTGGCGAATTCTCCCAATAAATGGAAGACGTTAAGCAAATGACCCAATCAAGTTTTATTTGAGCTCTTCTTGTTGTTCCAGTAGGCTTTCATTCTTTCCAAGAAAGCTTGTTTGCGTTCCTCCTACCACTTTTGTCTGTATTGTTTTTGTTTTAGTTGCTCAGTTATAACATCCCATTTGTCTACTTTGTGTCTCTTTCTAAGATGTCTGTTGGTCCTATGCTTGCACTTTTAAGATCCTTCCGAATATCATTCAGCCAAGGTGTTGGATTTTTGAGTGAAGATATATAATCTTATATCTTTTTTGTCAATAGATTTTCTGGTACTCTCTTAAGGTGACCAAAGAATTTCATTCGCCTTTTCTTGATCTCAGTTTCGATATTTGACAACTTTTCTGTCGTTTTGATTGTAACCATCTTTAGTGAGTCTTGCTCCGAGGATATTTTTAATGATTTTTCTCTCTACTTTTTTTCTTCAAGATTTTCTGGTAAGGGTTAACAATTCACTTGCTTAGAGGACTGTTGGTTTTAAGAGTGTGTTGTAGTGCCGAATTTTGGTCTCTCTTGACGTGGATTTTTTGTTGTTGATATTTTTCACTAATCCTAACGGTTGTTTTTTACCTTTTGGAGACGATTATTATTATTGTTATTATTTTTTTTTCAGCCCAGAGAACGCTTGAGGAAGACCAAAAGAGGGCAGTTTGACATAGCAAAATATGAAGAAGCTTATTAAGAGTTGAAAAGTGATACTTCTTTGTGGAGAGCTGCGACTATGCACGAAGTTAATCGCATGTCTTTGTTACAATACATTCGCAACTGCCATGGAGCCGGCGCGGGCCACTATGAAGACTGCGTTAGCATGGGGTAAGTCGCTCATAATAAAATATTATCTGAGTAGCAAAACAGCAGCGGTCAAGATATATCACACGTTGCGCGGAAACATATTTTGGCCTTCCTCCGAAAGAGGTACAGAAATTAGTTTTTGAGCTTAGCACTAAACACAATCGGAAGCGACCAGGGGCAGATCCAGAGGGGGGGGCTAGGGGGCTCAAGCCCCCCCCCAAAAAGTATCTTGGCCCACCCCCGAAAATTTTTTTTTAGCTCTACGGATTCGAGGCCCGAGGAGGCTATAAGGACTACCCCATGCCCGACTCCAAAATCCACTGAAGGCAAGCGCTCCGAACCAAAATTCACTCAAGCCAAGCCCCCCCCCCACAAACCAAAGTTGGTTCAGCCCCCCCTCCCGCCCAAACCAAAATCCTGGATCCGCCCCTGAAAGCGACCTGCTACTTGGCTTGAGAATGATATGCCTGGTGAGGAATGGTTTCGTTCATTAATGAATAGAAATCCTTCACTATCTGTTCGTGTAGCTCAAGCTACTAGTATTTCAAGAGCGACAAGCTTTAACAAATCAAATATCGAAGTTTTTTTTATGACAATCTGCTAATTGCCATGGACAGTTACATTTATGAGCCTCGGGATATATAAAATGGTGTCGAAACTACCGTCCGGAAAACTGATAAAACAAGAAGTGGTACACGGCAGGTGGGAGCTCCTCAGTCACGGTTGCTTGCGAAATATTATTCCTCCTTTATTTATATTTCCACGGGTTTCTTAGGGACGGGCCAGTAGGATCGACTGTGACTGCAAATTCTTCAGGCTGGATGGGAGATGCATCGTTCTTAGCATTTCTCGAACATTTTAAGATTCTCTAATGTTTCTCCAACGCATAGAGTTTTTTGTTGTAATGCTGGATAACCATTCTTCACAAATCCTCTTTAATACATTGGATTTTTCTAAAAAAAAAAAAAAAAAAAAAAAAAAAAAAAAAAAAAAAAAAAAAAAAAAAAAAAAAAAAAAAAACTTAATTTCTAATTTGTTGTTACGAGTTAACCATTGTACTTAGGAATAAAATTTTTAGTATTTATACGTAGGAAAATGTACACTTCTCTATTAAAGACACCTTTGTTCCAATTAACTGGCATACTAACAAAATTATGAGCGATCAAATGAAAATTCTAAGAACTGTACTCAGTCTACCCTACTGCTTTGTTATGGGTGGCAAAATTTCTGTACTCGTCTAATAAAATATCCTTTTACTACAGTTGACTAAGTTATTTCCAATATCAACAGTAAACATTGTCGTATTTACTAAACTTACTCAGTCCGCAATCGGAAGGTTGGTTGGACCTTCAGCCATTGTTCGGCCAGTTCCTTCTCTCTGGGACACACTATTTAGCGTCGAATGCGAACCACGGAGTGTCATAACTTATATCCGCATCTATACTCCGCCATTCACTAAGCTGAGAAGGTGTTTTTGTACAAAAACTAACACCGTGCAATCCAATCCTGGATGTCACGAGCGAAGAAAGAAGTCATGGACTCAGACCAGTGTCTTCATGCTGATGGGAGATTTCAACGCTAGACATTAGTACTTAAATGAAACACAAGAAAACCTTAATGGGCAGCAATTATATCAACACAGAAAGCATATACAGGGTTCAAGTAGGACCCCAAGGACAATCGACTGCGAGGTGTGTTTTTTGGTAATTGTGGTAGGTTGGCTGGTACGAGTCTGTGGTAGGCGAGCTGCAATGTCACCGTACGACAAACGCATTTCCCAGACGCCAATGATTCTGTCACGTTGTAAGGAAATGGTCTCCTAACACTTAAAGATGTATTGATTAGAACTTTCTTTTCCTTTTATATTGTTTCTTGGTTAGTGTAATATATTTTGTATAATAATTTCGCTATTTATTCGAGTTAACGAGAGTTATTTCTATGGCAGTGTATACGATCACTTTGTGAACAGTGAGCAGTAAGTGTAGGAAGAATACCTTTGTCAGAGAGTAATAAGAAAGAAAAGAGGACGAGCGCGGACAAATGAAATGTTTGTTAAAGACTGCGGCTTGCGGCTGTCGAAAAAGGAGAAACTGAAATTAGCGTACAGAGAGACTGTAATGCTTTAAAAGTTTAATTTAATGTTCAACATATCAAGTTACGCAACCGTATTTAATTAAAGGAGATTGATTAAAAAACTAAGCGAGGTTTTTTCCTTTATGTTTCTCTTCACGAAAAGTATCGAAGAAACGCACGAATTTCTTCAATACTAACAAGAAGAGAAGGTTAGTAAAAACAAAAACATAAAACATAATAACGTTTATTTGCTGACATAACACCTGTAAGGTACCACTTAGCTCGCCAAAAGCATTTTTACTAGCTATCCCCACTAGTAACATACTCTATAGGTCATGCCATTTTCTTTCGGTGGACAGTGTATATTGGAGGCTTTGTCTTTTCGACATTTACTCCTATTTAATTATGATGGACTGAGACGTCAGTTTAGGTTTGTCTTAGGTTTATGGCGTGATTAGTTGTGGTTTGAGGTGTTTCATACTTAAGGTACTGGCAACTGGGGTCTGACGTGCCGTTCTGGCAGATAAGATATATCCCCAGCTCTTTTATGAGTGGGTTTTGTGATTGTTGAGCTGCTTTATAGAATTTTATTTCTAGTTCCTTAAATCTGTCTTGGAGCGTTGGTACGTTGCTTCGCGGATGGCTTAGTGGATAATCTGCAATTTAGATATAGGGCTCTCTTCAGGGCTCGGTTCTGAATGGTTTGCAGTCTGTTGAGGTTGGTATTGGCTGTGTGTCCCTGGCATATTCAAGTATTGGCCTGACCAGTGTACAGTATATTCGTACACCTATGGACGCGTAGAGCTTGCTGTACCTGTTTAAAAGGGGTACAGTGCTTGTAGTCTGGCGCTGGCGCGTTTACGCAGGTCCGCTAAGCTCAAAAACTTCCCCACACTCTATGGAAAATGTAACCCCAAGAGATTGTTGCCGTGGTTTACGCAGGTCTTCAATGTGCGACTTCCAACTAAGCCTGGAAACCAGAGTTACTCCAAAGTATCGTACAGATTTACTCCAGAGTATTGTGATGTCGTATAATTTCAGATACTGGTCTGCCTGTAGGTGCAGTCCTTCCTGTTAGAATTATGGCTTGGGTTTTGACTGGGTTTATTTCTATACGCCACCGTCTCGCCCAGGCCTCTGCTTTTGCAGTATCTGTTGCAGACGATTTTGAAGTTATTTATGTAGAAAACAGAAATTTCAATTAAATTAGTTTTTCAACTTTAAAGGATTTTCTTTCATTCATTTCCACGACTAAAGCTCACGATATGAATAATTTTAAAGTGTATTTATTATGCCCTGAAAAATTTAGTTTAAGAGATAATTTGGTTTGTTTACGTTTTAAAGCCACGCGGGTAGGAAGACTAAAATCTTAAATAACTTGAAACGGCGTAATGATACAGTTGATCTTTTATCGCCAGCTATAGTCAGCACCATCTAGAATATTTTGAAAGTAAAATTAACTAATTAGGCAAAATATAATTGGTGGTTTTAATTAGGAAAAATAAAGATTTTAACTAAAAGAGATAAAATTTAAAACTTATACAAGAAGATGGAACAATTTAAGAGGATTAAAAGTACGTATAGGTTCGTATAGAAAACTTAATGCATCTGTGAGATAAATTGGATTTTGGGAATGGTTTGTTGTCATTGTCGTAATTGTAAAGGGAAATGGCAAGGTTAATCTTATAGAAACGTTTTTAAAGACTAAACTAAATAGGAATAGATAGAATACGATATCAGGAAGTCCATATATTAATTGCAAGTTAAACTATTCAGTACATTGGGAGATATTAATTTTCAAAAGGTTTTGCTCACATCATAGAAATCTGAATGTCAATAGAAAAATCTGCAGCCATTTTGAAAATTCCAAGTCTTCCAGTAGATTTTAAACAGATAACTTCGCGTCGGTTCGCTGAGCGAAATGCTGCTCCACGCGGGTAGTTGTTGCGGCATATCTTAACATGCCGTAATCATTCTCTCACTTAAGTTAGGGGGACAGTGCGTGTTTGTCTTCTCGAGTGAATGTGCTTAACATGACAATCTTCTAAGGAACTGTTGTCGGATGCTTTGTTCGCAATTCTGGTACCGATATTCTAAGAGGAACTCTTTTTAACTCTAAAACTGTGTAAACTGATCTTATTTCAATGTACCCTACATGTTTGGTGTTTATAACACGAACGTGTGGCGTCCGCTTGATTAAATATTAAGCTACCAGAAAGCTCACGGCTACGAACATTAATTGTTCACAGTTGAGGCAGAGTGTTGCTATTACCTAGCTTCAGCTAGCTTTACGCCTGACACACCATTTGACGTCAACGAGGCATACCGCCATTTACTCGAACGTTTCCACTTTATTTGACGGCTGTGTCTAGTCTCATCAAGGAGAAGAACCAAGTTAGGAAGAACTGACAGAAGACCCGAGACCACAACTACAAGACGCTGTTGAACACCCTTGAGAGAAGAGTAGAAGCCAACCTCGAAGCTCACCACAGTTGAGAATTGGTGAACGTTCTGATTGGAATTAAACCAAAAGGTTTATCAAGAGAAGGTCACATATCTCAGTGCTGCATGAGCAACAAGGCCTAGCATTTACAGCGGAGGACAAAGCCAACGCCCTTTCTGATGTGTATGAGGATAACTTCCGCCCGGTAGCGGCACCTTACGATTACGACCACGTAGCCAAAGTACGCAGAGAGTTGCGACAATATCTCCAAGCAACATAAGACGAATACGAGGTCGAAGAGATCGACGCAAATGAACTCACAAACGCTCTAAAAAGGCTACATCAAAACAAAGTACCGGGATACGACAAGATCAATAATATTATTCTCAGACAACTTCCAGAAGCAGCAGTCCAGCAGCTATCACTGATCTTTAACGCCATCATTAGACACCGGAGATTTCCGACAGCATGGAAATAAGCGGAAATAGTGGCACTTCCCAAACCAGATAAGGACCTAACATTCCCTCAAAATTATAGGCCAGTGTCTCTACTACCAGCAGTGTCTAAAACATTTGATAGATTACTGCTAAGACGACTTGTGGTTCACATATCTTTCCAGCTGAACAGTTCGTATTCCGTGCCAGCCACTCCACAACTCACCAGCAGGTTAGGGTCGTAACAGCTACACCCGACGTATGTGGGATGGTCTTATTAGATGTTGATACTGTCTGGCAGGAGAGTCTGCTTGACGGTATGCGAGGCGGTATGCCTCGTTGACGTCAAATGGTGTCTCAGGCGCAAAGCTGAAGCTAGGGGCTGGCAACACTCTGCCTGAACTGTGAACAATTAATGTTCGTAACCGTGATCTTTGGAGTATTTCTAAACGGTACATCGAACTAATACGTAGCTACCTAAACCGCAGGTCATTTACAGCAAGGGTAGAGAAATCACGTTCACCAGGAAAAAGAATTCGTGCAGAAGTACCGCAAGGTTCGGTCCTGGGTCCAATTCTGTACTTAATTTTCACCAGTGAAGTTCCTAGGCCGCACTTTGTTTTTACGGCATGCAACCTTTAATCTCCAATCAATGTATATATATATTATTATTTATATTTTCGTATTAATTAATAATTAATAATTTTAAAAAAATGTAAATACTCTGAGATTGTAATATAACGAGTTCCACAGACGTTTTTAATATTGTACTGGGGTAGTTGTAAGTTCTTAGGTTTAAGTAGGATTTAGTGTTGTTGTCTTTGGAGAGTCAGAGAGAGGAATTATTATTGTTTAGAGAGAGAAGAGAAAAATACGTGTAGAAGCACATACAAAAAGTCTTGCTGCGGCTGTGGTGTAATTTTAGAAACGAAATGTGTTGAGTGGTGATATTAAAAGTGAAGTATACTTATGTACTATTGTTTTTTTTTTATTTAGTAGTTGCTAGACTTATAAAAAACTCATTAAAATCGTTGCGCTTAGCATTACGGGCCGGGTTTCAAGCAAAGATATTCTTGGAACCGAATTGTTACGTTATTAGTTAACATTTTTGGAGCTAATCCTTCCAGTACGCCCTTCTGAGCGTACAAAACAGGATACAACCTCCCAAATATAATAGCCTCACACAGTAATTAGTTTTACATGTAAATGTGAGAAGGAGAGGTTACATGTGGCTTACCCTGCCATGATCTGAGGTTTTTGTGAAGCGGCGGATTGCATGTGGACCAGGTTGTCAGAATTGGTAAAGCAGCAGAAGTTGTAAGTATTGATTTCTGGCTAGAGGAATCTTCTGATGGTGATGCTGCAGAACGGAGGTGGACAAGTCTGCTGAAACGACAACGTGGCGGACGAAGAACTACGAAGCGGAAAGGCGCATTTGGCAAGTACCGATCTATGTTTATTTAATCTACGTGGGACTACTAGAAGAGTCGTCGGTAGTTAAAGTGATTGGGAGAGCAATAAGAGTTGTTGCTGTGTGGTAAACTAAAGACTGAAAATTAACGTAAAAGTTTAACTGTTGAAATTAATTTTGATTGAGAGACAAAGTTTACAGATTTGAACTGCAACAACTTTAAATTCTAATAATAGTAAAGAATTAAATTCAAGGATAACAATAGATTATTGTAAAAGAAGTTAAAAACTAAATTTGTAAAAGGAATCTAGTAGAATGTTTACCTTAAAATTAGGCGTCTGTGGATATCTCGTAATTAATAAGGCAGAGAAATAAAAGAAAATTATTGAACAAAAAGGGGGGCATTTATTTATAAGTTATTATATAATTTTTGTTTTAGTTGTATGTGTGTGTTTGGATTTAAATTTCAGCTCTGTTCTGGAGTGGATTTATTCTGTTCTGCATTTCTGAAATGTTTTACAGAAGCTACAAAGAATAGTAGTAAGTAAAGTTGGTTTCTTGGTTTCTCTTGTCAATGTTATCGGCGTTGATATCAGTGTGGTACTAAGGGTATTAATGATTTAATTTGATAAAGCAGGAAATGTTGTGTGTCAAAAGAATTTCTAGTTGTTCCAAATAATTTTTTTTGTGTGTGTTGGGTACGTCAAGGTATTTTTTTGGATAAATATGGCAAGTAATTACGTTGATTTAATGAAAATGAATGTAGGAAGTGATTTCGAAGATACAAGTAAAATGTCGGGTTGGCGGACAGACAGTACTGGTGCAATTAGTCTAAATGTGGGAGATGCGAGCAATGATTTGCAAGGTCCGACAAGAAATACTAGCAGTCCTAATGGCGAATCCGAGGTAAAGAGGGTGGATGAATATTTTGATAATAGCAGTAATGATCAGAATGTCGAGCTAATGAATGGATGTAATATTAATGGGGGGAGAGAATATCATGATGATGGAGCGATCTCACCAGAATTAAGCCGGTCACTAAAAACTCGAGAAAGGAACCAGGATACCCAATCTGATACCCAATCATTAATGTCGTTTTTGATGAAAATGGAAAAGAAACTAGAAAAGGCAAATCAAGAAATGAAAACAGAAATTAATAAGAGGATCGATTTGAGTCAAAAGAAGATCGAAGAAGGATTACTTTCTGTGAGGGATGAATTAAATAAATTTCAAGAGAAATGGAAGCAAGAAGTGAAAGCAGAATTAAACAATTTTCAAGAAAAGGTACAACGAGAGGTTGCGGTACTGGTGGAACAGGGCGTGCGAAGTAACCATGAGAAACAGTGTGCGGTTATTGAAGACGTTAAGAGAATTGTTGCTGAGAACCAAAGAAAATGCAAGGAGGAATTAAAGGCTGTAAATAAAAATATAGTCTCTGTAGAGCTTGGTATAGCCGAGGGGAAAGAACAAACTAAGGAGAAATGGATCCAGATCGAAAATCAAGCTGTTAAAAATAATGAGAATATTGATAAAAAATTAAATGGTTTGAAAACATTGGGTGTAGATATAAACATGTGGAAGAAAGATTAGAGAAGGTGGAACGAAAACCAACAACCGTAGTTAGTGGGGCGATGACTACGAGTATTCAATCAATTTTACCGGAAGCAATATTCAAGCCATGTGGGAAAATCCATCCGGCAGATTTCGTGAAAGTATATGCAAAAGATTTGCCAGAAGAATGGTCTGATATAGAAAAGATTCGTTTCGTGAAGAGCAAATTGAGAGATGAAGCCTTTTCATGGAGCTGCGAAGCAGCAGTTGATTGCTATAATTACGACGAATTTTTGAAAATGTTCCGGGACAAGTTCTGGTCTATACAAAAGCAAAGAAAAGTAAAGAGCGAATTTTATAATGCTCGACGATACAGTAGGAGCGATGGACGGATGAGAGAATTTTGTGAATTGATAAGCAAAGACTTGAAATATTTGGATCAACCTGTGGGAGACGTGGAGCAAATAGAGATCTTGCTCCAGAAATTGCCTCGACCAGTACAGGACAAGTTAGTGATTAACCAGTGGAACAGGATGGATGAATTTTTAGATGTGCTTGAACGGATAGACCGTTGCAATGAAGTGTACGATAGCAATACGGAGAATTATCGAAATGTCGGATATGGAGGTGAAAGGAACGGAGGTAGATTTTACAATAGCCGTTCACAAAATTGGTTACAGAAGGGAAATAGTGGTTATGGGAGAGGAGGCACACAAGTGCATCAGCAGGGCAAAGAGAATGTGCAGCAATATGAAAATAATATCCACAATGGAAATAATCCTAGCCATAGCTTTCACGTGCGTAGTAATCAACAGCCGCAATATAGACAATCAATGTATTTACAAAGCAAGGAAGATATATCATCAAAGGAAGCACAGAGGGCGGAAAACTAAAAACCCCGCTTGTGACGGCTCTAGCAGAGAAGGGGAAGATATCTAGTGAGCCATTTAATGTTTGTGCTATGGAAAATCTTGGTGAAAAAAATATTTATGAGAGCAAGGAAACAAGTAAGGGAGAGTATTTAAAATGGTGGAAGTGTTTAAATAATATAGAAAATCGCAAGTGTGAGCCCGAATTAATAAGCCACGAAAACAACTGGAAAGGCGATGAAATATCGGAGTTGTGTAGAATCGATTTATGCGAGGAAAGATATAGAAAAGAGGAAGTTGAATTTGAGGATAATCATGTGAAAAAAAAATATAGTCTTATAAAGAATATTTCCACGGAAGATGAATCCGAGGGGGATAGTACCGAGCTACCATTAAACCAGTACGTGAGCGAAGAAGATTTGTCAAGTTGCGAAAGCGAAGATTGTGAAGAAGATAATGACGAGGATAAAATAAGAATATTTTATGTGCGATGTTTCAACGAAGAAGTGAAGAATTCGAAGGTATCTCAAAGAAGAATACTAGAAAACATAAAAAATGGGAACTATAATAAAGCGGAAATGTCTACGGGGCAAAATGATGACAAGGTCGTAGTGCATTCTGAATTCAACAAAAGCGGAGATGGCGAGAATGTTTTGGTCCGAGGTGCAAAGCGGGAGACGCAGCAACAATTAAAGATGAATAACCTAAGAAAGAAAGAATTACACGTGGATGAATGGGCACACAAAGAAATTGCAAATGATTTATTAAAAGAGGAAATTTTCGAAGCTGTAGAAGAAGAAATACGACAGCCTTTACTCAACGTGAAGATATTTGGCACTGAATGTCAGGCTTTAGTCGACACAGGAAGTGACCTTACGGCAATATCGCAAGCATTGTATGAACACGTAAAAGGAAAGCACAAAATTACTGAAATGCTATAAATTGTGTGCAGATTAGGGGGGCAACTGGGAAGTTAAGCAAGCGGTTAAAAATTCAAATTTGGATGGAGTTAGAGATAAATGAAATTAATATAGAGCACAGATGCATCGTAATACCCGGTCTAAATGTAAACTGTATATTGGGTATAGATTTTTTAATGAAGTATCGAGTTACCATTGATTGTGGCAAAGGAGAAATTAAAATTTTAAAGGATGGAAGAGAACAACTGATAAAATTTTGGCAAGAAGTAGTGAATGATTCCGGAATTTTGGGAAGTATGAAATTACATGCGTTACAACAGATATATACTGAGGAAGATGATTTTAATGTTGCTGATAGGTTTAAAGAGGATAATAATTTATCGCGTGATGTTAAGATAAGGGAAAAAATACACGATTTGGAAAATATTACTTGGAAGCAGAAAGAACAAGCTGAGGTAGTGCGGGAAGAAACAACCTTATGTAAAATTATGTCAGCAATAGACGAGGAAAAGATGATAGTTAGGTGGCCCGTCAAGGGGAAGGCAATTACTACTGTTAAAAGCAACAAAACAAAAGCAGTCAAACATATTTTTCAAATGGAAATGGAACCTTATGTAATTTTAGGGTGCAATGGGGATTTCAGAATAGACAACAATTGGCTCACATTGGTGGGAGTGAAGTCGGGCATGAAATGGAGTTCGCCAGAGCTTACAATCAATGCCACACATTTGAAGGTACGCATGGGAAAAGAAACGGGTGCAATACAGGTAGTTTCATGGGGAGATGCAAGGTCAATACGGCACAGGAAGACCATGTCTCGGGTTAGAAATAAATGCCGAAGTTATTGTTCGGGGGGCGCCTGAAACAGTGACTCTACTCCGAACGAAATACTAAACATGCGGACATGCTATACCCAGTTTTCCAGGTGAAGGAACACCCTTTTTAGCGACAGCGAAATTTTTCAATCTGTATAAATCTAAAATCTGATCCTAAAAGATAAAGCCCAAAATCCATCTACTTGTCTTTCGCTCAAGTGAGCGGACACCTTTGCACAATCGCCAAGGCGATTTATAAGTATCTAATATATTAAAATACCAGGTGAATACCCTACCCCAGCTTTAAGTGTAGATATCTAACAACAGGAGTGCGAGTGTTGATGTACGTTCAGTGTTGTGTGTAACAGTGTTGTTGACTTTGTCGAACGAGTGCCAATAGCTGCGGCAGAACGAACGAGTATCAAATTTTATTTTGGTCCAAGTACCAGTATTCTCTGTATGGTGTGTTACATGCTAAGGGACCATTTAAAGTTACAATAGTAGGTATGTACTGTATGGTTTGCTAAACAATTTTACTATGGCATGAACTGAGCATTGCTAGTAAAGTTAACTTATGATGATTGTGTAATTAAAATTGCCAGAAGCAGGTGTAACATGTGAATGTACTGTAAGATGATTCACACTGAACTTGTAGCAAAAAGGAATGCAGATGGACAAGGGGTATAATACATTTCGACAAATGAATACTGTTTGGTGGCGTAGAAGTGGTGTGACAGCATTGCATTTGTCTCAATGTGGGGGCAGATGCAACCTTTAATCTCCAATCAATGTATATATATATATTATTATTTATATTTTCGTATTAATTAATAATTAAAAAAAATGTAAATACTCTGAGATTGTAATATAACGAGTTCCACAGACGTTTTTAATATTGTACTGGGGTAGTTGTAAGTTCTTAGGTTTAAGTAGGATTTAGTGTTGTTGTCTTTGGAGAGTCAGAGAGAGGAATTATTATTGTTTAGAGAGAGAAGAGAAAAATACGTGTAGAAGCACATACAAAAAGTCTTGCTGCGGCTGTGGTGTAATTTTAGAAACGAAATGTGTTGAGTGGTGATATTAAAAGTGAAGTATACTTATGTACTATTGTTTTTTTTATTTAGTAGTTGCTAGACTTATAAAAAAACTCATTAAAATCGTTGCGCTTAGCATTACGGGCCGGGTTTCAAGCAAAGATATTCTTGGAACCGAATTGTTACGTTATTAGTTAACATTTTTGGAGCTAATCCTTCCAGTACGCCCTTCTGAGCGTACAAAACAGGATACAACCTCCCAAATATAATAGCCTCACACAGTAATTAGTTTTACATGTAAATGTGAGAAGGAGAGGTTACAGGCATTATATGCTGATGATACGGCGTACTTTACGTCTTGGAGTCCACAGTTGATAATAAGGTGACTCCAATCAGCATTAGAACAACTTGAAAAATGGGCTACGAAGTGGCGGGTGGAGATAAATGCCGACAAGACACAGACACTTTTCAATTTAGTATTATTTAACAACAGCATACCTCAAAGAAAACCATCCGTTACCTAGGTGTTACCTTAGATCAGGGACTCACTTGAGAACAACACGTTAAAGATGTCAAGTCAAAAGCTGAAAAAAGACTCGGTGCATTATATCCAAACTTAAATATAAATTCAATACTACCAGCACGTTGTGGGATACAAATTTATAAAGCATTGGTGCGATCCGTAATGGAATATGCCTGCCTCACGTGGGGGTATGCGGAAGCAACACATATGGAAATGTTACAAACTTTAAAAAATAGAGCAAACAAAAGAGCACTTCATTTACCACATAGACTTTCCACCGAAGACATTCAACTCCTTGCTAATGTGCCCAAAGTGTTGGACAGATATAAAGCGATAGCTCAAGAATTCTATAAAATGACTGGAAAAACACTTCATGAAATTATACGCAAAATAGGACAATATGACGTAACAGGCCTTCGTTCCATCATCAATTATCCATTATTAATTAAACAAATAATTAAAACCCTCAATTATAAATATCTTAACCTGTTAACCAACAACAAATGCAAAAATCAAATCAACGATACAGTCAACCTCCAACTGTAATTATAGGGGCGGATGTTACTAACAAGAATGACAGGTACAGTCGGGGACACAATTCGCGAGACCCCTCGCCTTTCGATTATGCTTCGTTCTACACAGGAATACCGCATGGGATAGCATAACTGGTAGGTGGTACACTAAATTCATGATAAAATAGACCTCTCATACACAGAACTTTACCCAAGACTAATAAAAGAGCCCGCACAGCAAGAAACTCACAGACGCTCAGAGGCTAAGTTCGGAGTTCTACAAATAAAGTAACCACAAATATCATCATTTAGGTCAAAATAATTACTAAAATAACCAAATCGATTGATTATAGATGAATGATAACATTTTATTCGTAATTTTGATAACCATTGCGTATTTTCTTTTTCCCCCTCGAATAAACAGTTTAAAATTCTCTAGCAAACTGAATTGTATGAAGAATACCGAAAAGAATCACTAAATTACCTACGGAAAACCAATAAGAGAGAGTTAATGGACTTAATTACACTTTCTAGCCCTGCAGCGTTATAGAACAAATACACACAAAGGTTGAGATTAAGCAGATAGAACATTTACGAAAGAACTTTAATGGTAAACTAAGTCAAGAAATATAAATAAACTATTTCCAGAAACTTAAATGGTTCGGAATATTAACACCTTAATTTTGTTTCAACCGTATCATATTTAGAAGGTAAGCTTAACTTGATCGCAATAGCTACAGTTTTAGTGGAAATAATAATAATTAAGAACAGTAAATAAATAAACAAATCCGTCTGCAGTGTGATTTAGCGGTTCCCATTTTAAAACTGGAAGATCGAAGTAGGAAAACTTTCATATCTCTCTTTGTTTGTAACTAACATTGATACTTCTATAAAACTTCTGTCAAGCATTACTTCCTGCCTTCCAAGTCCGATGGGTTATAGGTAACACTGTTGCCTGACATTCGGGAGGATGTGAATTCAAACGTCGCGTCGTCGGGCATCCAATTTCAGTATTCCATGGTTTTCGTAAATCTCTCTAGCTGAACTCCAGAAAATTTCCTTCAAAAAGCCATGGCCGAAATTTTTAACCAATCCTGGTTTCCAATACTTTCAGGATTCATATCACATTGGCGTCGGAGAAACGAAGAAGAAGAAAAAAAATAACGTGGTGGGTATGTGGTAACACTCTGAACCCGCTTTCGGGAAGTCGTGGGTTCGAATCCCCATGTGGCCATCCAGGTAAGCGTTTTAGATGGTTTCCCCAAATCACTCCATGCGAATGCTAGGATGGTTCCTTCAAAATGCCATCACCGAATTCATCTCCATTACTTGCCCCAGTCCTTTGCTGCCTCTAATGACTTCGATGAAATGTAAAGCTAGAAGCAAAAAATAATTTCTCAAATAAAAATAAGTACATCTCTGTGGTGAGTTTTGGACCTTTTCGTTGTTGGATTTATCTTATTCAACTGCCGAAAATGGTAGTGAATGGAATAGAGTGAAATTTCCAAATGTGGAGTCGAAATCATTATAGACGAAAAAGGACTCGGGGCATGTTTCGGGAAGGAATTGAGATATGGCCATTTCACGGAATCATCCCGGAACTCACGGAGTTCAATAATTAATCATGGAATATCGAAATACGGATGGATGCACGAAGTTTTGAAACCCTGTCGTTCCGAATGGGATGGTTTAGGCGTTACCGGGACTCTGGGTCACTGGTGCGATTCCGACCAGACACATGGGTGTTAAAGTAGATATTGTTGTATGTCTTGTGTCATCTTTCAGTTGTATGATCAAAAAGCATTTGGAAATACATCAGTACACAGGATAATCACATACGATGGCTTAGCTGAATTAATGGATATCGGGAGGAATGCCATCAAAAATTTAAAGACATTTTTATTCAAACAAAAGGCAATTGGTCGCTTTCAAAAATATTTCACAGGTCCACCTCATTTCACAAAAAATAATATTTTTTGTTTGGTGCCAACTACTAACATGGCTGCGTACTAAAAAGGTATTAGGAAAAAAAAATTGGAAACTAGGTGAACTGTAGTGAAGCTCTTTAGTAATTCCAGTTGAGTGTATGGGATTTAATCTCTTTAACATTATGCGTGGTCATTTTGTATGAAGATATTCTTCCTGCTGGCTCAAGCAAATTACATTTCAGACGCAAGGAGGAAGTAACCGATCTGACAAACGTTTCGAGGAAGTGTTTATTTACCAGTGGCTCTGCGGAAGTGAGGAACACTAGTTCAGTAGAGTTTGCTCTAACAAGGTTTGTGAATATGACCATCCGTACTCGAAATATGCCCCTTTTCGAATTAAGAGCACCTACAAATACAGTGACAGCCATTTTCCGAAAGTAACAGATATAACTTCATATAACATATTATTAAAATTACTTGATCGTAGTTAGAGGACCGATGAAAATGTTGAAAAATAACATTCAACTAATTAATATGTATTGGTCATTAAAAATTTCTGAAAACTACTTTTCGAGGATTTTGACTTCAGCATACTCCCATTGCATCTTGTAACGTTCTACTTGAACTGTTTGATTACAAAATTAATTAATCAATATTCCGCATTAATGGCGATTAAAAAAAAAAAAACTTGAAGTTCACGTTTTTTTAAAATTGACCTGCCTCCATCTGCTGATCTAAATATTTTAGGCCCATTCGTTCCTTTGACTACATAGTCTGTTACAGTTTATATTTTTCAGACTATTGTGTCAACCTTTACAGAGGTAATGTGGCTCACTATTTTGAAGTGAACACAAGACGAACTCTACACTCATTCTAAAGCAATCATATGCTAGGACGGACTCGAATCGGTGACCTTTACAATGCGATGACAGTGTTCTAGCCCCTACACCTGGTGCTGTATTCACTGTCAACAAACCACATAATTTCCATAATAAAGACATACAGATTGTGATTGGTGATTTAAACAGTCGTAGCAATGTTTGGGGCTATGATCATGAAGATGAGAATGGGACTGCAGTACAAGAATGGGCTGACATAAATCACCTCTCTCTAATCCATGATGCTAAACTATCTGCATCATTTAACAGTGGTTGGTGGAGGCGTGGTTTCAACCCTGACCTCATATTCAGTAGTAGCAGTATAAGCCACCAGTGCATTAAATCTGTCTGTTCCCCAATACCCAACTCACAGCATAGACCAATAATGTGTCAAATATATGCCGCAGTTAGACCACAGGAAGTACCTTTCCGTAGAAGATACAACTTCAAAAAGGCAAATTGGTCTGAATTCTCAGAACTATTGGATTCCAAAGTTCTTTCAATAGAACCAACCCCAGAATTCTATGACGTCTTCACCGCGGCTGTAAAGAGATGTTCCAGTATGTCTATCCCTCGTGGTTGTCGGACAACTTACATTCCCGGTCTCACATCAGATCAAGCTGCTCTGCTTAAAGAATACAGCAATTTATTTACAGAAGATCCTTTTGGTGAAGCAACAGTGGAAGCAGGAAACCAACTCATTTCCATTATTAAAGAGACAAAGCGGAATCAGTGGATTAAAACTGTTGAAGACTTAGATTTCGCAAGAGACAGCCATAAAGCATGGAGACTACTGAAGCATCTAAACAATGATCCAACTAGGACCAAAACTCATTATAATGTTACTGCCAACCAAATAGCACATCAACTGCTATTAAATGGGAAAGCTAATTACAAGTCCAAAATACCCAAACTGCGGAAAGAAGGCCAAGAGGAGAATAATGACCTCACAATACCATTCAGCTTGGAAGAATTGGATAAGGCTAAAAGAAATTGCAAAAATGGAAAATCAGCAGGCCTGGATGACATTAGGACAGAACAAATTAAGCACTTTGGTCTAACAACAAAGAAGTGGATGCTTCAGCTCTTTAACAACTGTATGAGTAAATGTCAAATTCCAAAGATATGGCGGAAGAGCCGAGTGATCGCCTTGCTTAAACCTGGCAAAGAAGGAAACAGTCCAAAGAATTTTTGACCTGTTGCACCTTTATGTCACCTCTACAAACTGCTTGAAAGAATGATCTTAAACCGGCTGTTGCCTGTAGTTGATCCTTTGATTATTCCTGAACAAGCTGGATTCCGCCCGGGTAAAAATTGCACAGGACAACTACTAAACATCACGCAGTTTATAGAAGATGGATTTGAAGCACGTAAGGTAACAGGGGTGGTATTTGTTGATTTGTCAGCAGCGTATGACACCGTCAACCATCAACTACTACTAGTCAAGTTCTACAATCTGACCAGGAATTTCAGTCTTAGTAAGTTCATTGCTACTCTTCTGCAGTACCGCAGATTCTTTGTTGACTTCCAAGGACAGCGTAGCCGTTGGAGGTCACAGAAGAATGGTCTACCCCAAGGAAGTGTGCTAGCCCCATTATTGTCTAACATATATACCAATGATCAGCCTATACCACGCAAATGCAGGAGTTTCGTGTATGCTGATGATCTTGCTCTGGTCTCACAGAGCAAAGACTTTCATCTACATCTACATATATACTCTGCAATTCACAAAATTGTGGGTGGAAGAGGGGAGAGCACCCTTACCAACGCTCTGGAAGATTTGTCAAGGTATTATAGCACGAACCAGCTTAAACCAAATCCTACGAAGACACAAGTATGTGCTTTTCATCTAAGGAATAAAGAAGCAAATCGTAGGTTAAAGGTAACATGGTCGGGGGTTGAACTAGAACACTGTGACTCTCCAAACTATCTAGGAGTGACCCTTGACAGATCACTTCGTTCAACTATCTTGCTTATATGGCTACCTGAGGCTCTTGTCTCACACAGTTAACAGAAGAAAGAAGTATTCGCCAGTATATCCGTATATCCTCGAGGAACCAGGGCTTTCTCAACTTTTCTACAAGCAAGAATGTTTTTTTTTTAACTGCTTTACGTCTGTTTTTAACATCGAGGTCTTTAGAGACGGTAAAGGATGGGGGCAAGGATGGGGCCAAGGAATGGGAAGGAATTCGGCCATAGCCTTTTGAAGGAAGCATCCCGGCATTTGCCTGGAGTGATTTGGGGAAACTATGGAAAACCCAAATCTGGATGCCCGGACGGGGATTCGAACCGCCGTCCTCCCGAATGCGAGGCGAGAACGCTAACCGTTACACCGCCCCGCTCGGTGGCAAGAATGGTCTTGGAAATAGACCGCTGTCAGTCTTCCAGTTAATGATGTTGGCTAATTGCATATGCAGTGGAGCTTTTAACGTTCTTATGCCTGCATTCTGAAAGAATAGGATGATTGCTTTACAAACTGGAATATGCTGCATTTGAAAAAGGAAAATGATGTTTTCTGCGAAAAAACTAATTGAAAGGTTACATATGTATTTGTAAAAGTGGATGCATTGTGGTTGATTCCGGGTTCAGGAGAAACGATGTGATTAAGATCTGAAATCTGTAGTTGATCAAATATTTAAGCACCTACTACTAGGCTGCAAAGAATGTATTGTTCACTCTTGGAGAGAGATGGGGAGGGGGGATACCATCACGTCCAATACTTTTATCAGAATATTAATTTCAATTTAGTGGTTAGTTAAATGGGTGAACTAGAACCTTGATTTCTACAAGATTTATTTTACACAAAATAATACTCAATTTATTTGGTCTTCTGGCTTATACAAGGCCGGGCACATTTAACGTTACGTTAAACATAATATCCAAAGAAAATAAGCAAGCAAGGCCCGGCGTTTACAATCTGCCGGATAAATGCAAACATAACTAATTTAAATTATCTCAAAGATTTTACAAGGTCAATATGCATTAATGTGACATCACAGGTCAACAAATTAACGTTAACAATTATGAAAAATCCCAGGGGCGCCATCTAAAGTTAAAAGCATCGTTTGAATTAAACACAATGATCAAGATGACTAAAATTTGAAGTTGTGAACATGAAATATTGGTTAGCTCAGTAATTGTTAGGATGAGAGCAGAGTCTTATCTGAGAAGCCGTTTACGGGTTAGCAAGCCTCGTTAAAAACCCTATGGGACTGTGGACCTTTGCGTCGGTACTTTACCGTTTCCGCATCTGCTCGACGAGATGTGACACACTTTGTGCCACTGTTGCAATGCTAGTATGCGGACCCAGACTCGCTAGCACATACTGATTGCTACTAGCAGGTGAAACTCTCAGATTCCAGCCACATCTGAGCCAGAACGCGTCTATAAGCAGTCATCGACCAACAGCTAGGAGAGTGTCGGTCGACACGTCTGCACTCAAGCTCGTCCAAAAAGCTAGTCCCTGAATATGGCGTCGTCTCCTCTCACCACATGGAACAGAAGCCTTGAATTAACAACTGTGAACCCTGTAGCCGTTCACGATTGGTGAATAGATATATGTCCATAATCACGTGCTTCGTGTCGTAGCTAACATTTGCCTCCAGTTTCGCGCACATTTTGCTTGACCTTGTCGGGGCACTGGGGAGGGGTGAGATCAGTACACTCGGCAGGTAACGGTTCCCGCGCGCCACCCCTTTGTGAGCGAAGGCGTCAGCATGTCGGCGACATTGTCCCGTTCTCTGAACGTTCAAAACTGCGGTTCCAACTTCCCACATTTAATATTTTCTAAATAGCAAGTTTTGCACAGAAATTAAATCACATAATAATAAATCTGGCTGCCCGGGTTTAATACATAATTATTCACCTATGAATTAACCCTATTATTTATAATGTTTACAATTTAGATAAATGAATATTACAAAAAAATCTGAATGTTAATTAATTATTTATTAATATTCGTTGTGGATGACTCTGTCATACCACAAGATAGACATATTAAAAAAGATTCATGGTCGAGTCCATCTGTGATTATTGTATTGTATGAAGAATACCGATATGTAAATGTTACGTTCAATTAAAAAAACTGAGTGTTGTGGATGAGCGATAATGTTCTGGCCTCGCCTTCCAGAGGATGCGGGTTCAAATCCCCTTCCAGCAATCCAGATTTGGAATTTTTACTGTTTTTCCAAATCAGTCCAGGCGAACGTCGGTATAGGTTCATCAAAAAGCCAATTCCTTGCTCCCAGTCGAATTCCCGTCTCCAATGACCTTGACGTTGAGAAGTCAAGCTGGAAACAAATTTTAAAAAAGTTGAGAAAGCCCTGGTTTCTCGAGGATATACGGTTATACTCGCGTATAATTCTTTCAACTGTTAACTGTGTGAGACAAGAGCCTAGGGTAGCCATATAAGCAAGATAGTTGAACGAGGATAAGGAAAACCGCATGCCTGAAATTCCTGATGATTTCCTTGTTCTGTGGGTCTACGGAATTGTCTTCCGTGTTAGCAGACCACGACCGCAGACACATTCACAAATTCCTTCACTAGAGTCCCGACCAAGATACTTTAGCTGGCGCTAGCAGTGTAGGTGCTAGAACACTGTCATCACATTGTAAACGTCACAGATTCGAGTCAATCCTCGTATATGGTTGCTTTAGAATGAGTGTAGAGTTCGTCTTGTTATGACTTTACAATAGTGAGCCACATTACCTCTGTAAAGGCTGACACAATAGTCTGAAAAATATAAACTCTCGTGATTCTAGAAGACAGTTTGAACTCCTTTATCATGTCAGACTATTGTAAATTACATACGGAGATAATTAACTGAGGGAAATTAATATTCACATGCTCTTGTGAGTTCTGTATCTCATTTTAACTGTGAAAAATGTTATGAAAGGAAAGCTACGTGGCCTGGCTCGGAACCCGCCCCCCTCCTCCCACGTAGCCTAGCTACACTTCCAGCCAAATCCTCCCCCCTTGACCGAGCCACGTAGTTTTTGCACGGTCCCTAGTTAAAAACAAAGAGAGATATGAAAGTTTTCCTACTTCCATCTACTACCACATGCCATCAAGTTAAGCTTACCTTCTAAATACTATACGGTTGAAACAAAATTAAGGTGTTAATATTACGAACCATTTAAATTTCTAGAAATAGATTATTTATATTCTTGACTTTAGAGTTCTTTCGTAAATGTTCTATCTGCTTAACCTCAAACTTTGTGTGTATTTTTTCTATAACGCTTCAGCGCTAGAAAGTATAATTAAGTCCATTAACTCTCTCTTATTGGTTTTCCGTGCGTAATTTAGTGATTCTTTTCGGTATTCTTCATACAATGCAGTTTGCTAGCGAATTGTCAACTGTTTATTCGTGGGGGAAAAAGAAAATACGAAATGGTTATCAAAATTACGAAAACAATGTAATCATTCATATATAATCAATCAATTTGGTTATTTCAATAATTATTATGACCTAAATGATGATATTAGTGGTTATTTTAGTTGTAGAACTCTAAACTTAGCCTCTGAGCGTCTGCGAGTTTCTTGCTGCGCGGGCTCTTTTTTACACGCTTTATACTATTAGCTTGACTTGTATGTATGTTTGTATGTATGAATGTAACGGAATTTTACAACTCCATTTTGACCCACTTCCAGATGTCCGACCTTTTTGAAATTTGGCACACATATTAAGAACCGGTGACAATACAATAATTTCATAGCTATATCCTGCTATTCTCATTACTTTGATAGTAACAACAGAAAAATTGTTTAATGTCGTGGAATTTTGCAATTTAAATTTAACCCAGTTCCAGATGTCCGAATTGTTTGAAATTTTGCTCATGTATTGATAACTGATTACAATACAATAATTTCATAGCTGTGTCTTGATATTCTGATTACGTTGACAGTAAAAACATAAAAATTTTGCACACGTTTTAAGAACCGTTGACAATACAGTAGTCTCTTAGCAACATCCTGCTATTCTCGTTACTCTGACAGTAACAATAGAAAAATGGTTGCGTGTAGTGGAATCTTTCATTTCAGTGTTTACCCGCATCCTGACGTCCGAATCGTTTGAAATTTTGCACACTTATTAAGAACCGATAAAAATTCAATAATTTCACCCTCACCGCCTTGTCAGAAACAACTTAAATGTGGTTGAATGTAATGGAAAATTTAATTTCAATTTTCACCCACTTCAGAAAGTCCGAATTGTCTGGAATTTTGTACATCCATTAAGAACCGATGACAATCCAATAATGTTATATCTATGTCTTTGTAATCTCATTACTTTGACAGTAAAAACACTTAAGTGATTTAAACGTCTTATGAAAGATGTGGCTCATTTTCACCCACTTTCCGAATCGTCTTTGTGGCCTAGTTGGTTAAGGCGCGTGACTGGCGAGCAGACATTCCCTGCTCGAATCCCGATTTCGGTTCGCATTTTTGCGGATATTATAAATGGAAAAGATTATGATAACCCATAGTTAGGACTTTAAGTTAAACTACACGTATCCTATAATTGATGGGATTACTGAGTAGGGCAAATGCAGCCGCGACATTAGTGCACAGGTGCGATTCGAGAAATCTTCGTCATTTGGCTGCCACACCCTTCGGTGATTTCCCGCCCAATATAGCCATCATCATCATCATCGTTCTCCAGTTTCCCGGGTGTGATTTACGAGCCTTGGTTGTTGTAGACGATCGTCTTCCGCTGTCTTCTATCCAGAAAGGTTTCTCTGTCTGCAGTCGCTTAGCGTGATGTTGAATAGTAAGTATTCGAAATATTACTTGGTACTATTATAGAAAAGTAGCCTTCCTCGTTTACCCTGCTATTGGATCTCTTGTTGAGTTGACCATTTAATTGTATTTTACTCGTGGGAATAATAATTAAAAATGAAACTACAACTCAAAGAAAAAGAGAGATTGGCGAAGAAAAGTGAACAGTAAGAAACATACTTTTTAAACTATCTGAACTAAAAAGTTAAAAATAAAATTGTAGTTTAAAAAACTAAAATCACGCTTTCGTAGTAATGTGAACTAAAAGGTTAAAAACAATATTTAAATATAAACATTTTGTTTAACAGTGATAGGACGTCCCACAATTCAGGATAAATTAATTTTTTTGAATAAGCTTAAAGTCACTGATTACAAAATTAACTTTAATGTTAAAAAAGAGTGGGGTGCGCTCTACATAGCTTTTGACAATGACTCTGTCTTTACAAACAGCCAACTACAAAAAGATATAAGACAACTGAAATAGCACCCCATGCTTTTTTTTACATCAAAGTTAAATTTGTAATCAGTGACTTTATTCTTAAGCTTATTCAAAAAAAATTAATTTATCCTGAATTGTGGGACGTCATATCACTGTTAAACAAAATGTTTATATTTAAATATTATTTTTAACCTTTTAGTTCACATTACTACGAAAACGTGATTTTAGTTTTTTAAACTAAAATTTTATTTAGTCTTGGGTAAAGTGCTGAATATGAGGGTTCTATTTTATCATGAATTCAGTGTACCACCTACCAGATATGTTGTCCCATGCGGTATTACTGTGTAGAACGAAGCATAATCGAAAGGTGAGGGGTCTCGCGAATTGTGTCCCCGACTGTACCTCTACAAAATTAACTCTTCTCATCTGAAAGCGATAAAGCTCATGTTATTAGCCTCACTATACATATAGACACATTCAGCAATTTAACAGAAGGGCAGTTACTTAGAATGTTCTGTTTGAAATCCAAGAGAGCATTAATATGCTTGAGGGAGACATGTGAATAGTGTAGGAATATCAGTCTAATTTTGCATGCAGCTAAAGTGTTGTTAAGAACACTGAAAAGAAGGCTATATGGTTAGTTGGATAGATGGATTGGAGAAGAACAGTTCTAGGAAAGGAAAAGGAACAAGAGAGGCTATTCGCCTGTTAAGAATCATAGGAGAAAGATATATTGCGAAAGGAAGAGATATTTAGCCATCTTCAATGACTTGAAAAAAGACAGGGTGAAATGGAAAAAGCTGATGGATATCTTGAAGAGAAAAGGTGTAGATTGGAAGGAGAGATGGTTGGTACAGAACCTATATTTACAGCAGAAAGTAAGAATAAAGATTGGAAACTTGATGTCAGGAGTAAGCAGCATTAGGAGAGGCGTAAGATAAGGTAGTTGCCTTTCCCCATTTTTATTCAATCTATAACTGGAAGAAATTATTAGAAAATACTTGAATGGAATAAGAGGAATTCGTATTGGTGGCAAGATAATAGAGTGTATATGATTTGCCGAGGATATGGTCTTATTGGCAGAAAGCGAACAAACTCTTAAAGATCAAAATGAAGCTTGTGAAGTGTTTGCAATGGAAATAAATACAGCTAAAACTAAAAGTTTGGTGACTGGAATAGGAAAAAAAACTAATTAATATTGAGATAGAGGAAGCTGTAGTCAGCCAAGAAAGATTATTCAAATATCTTGGAAGTACAATCACTGAAGACCTGAGATGCCACCTAGAGGTAAAAACTCGCATTGTCGTAGCGAATGAAGCGTTTAATAGAAATAGGTGACTATTTAACTCGATAAGTAGACAAAGAGCTCAGGAAAGACTTGGAAAATGTTTTGTATGGAGTGTGGCTCTTTATGGGGACTTGGACACTGAGGCGAGAAGATGAAAAACGGTTAGAAGCTTTTGAGATGTGGATGTGGAGAAGAATGGAGAGGGTAAGCTGGGTGGATGAAGTAAGTAATGTTGAAGTGTTGGAAAGGGTTGATGAAAGGAGAAAAGTACTCCGTCATAAAGACAGGAAAAAGAGCTGGATATGACACTTGCTAAGAGGGTAGCGCTTGCTAAAAGACGCCTTGGAAGGAATAATGGGAGGAGAGTGAAAGGAAGAAGGAGGTGTAAAATTACAGACAACATTAGAGAAAACGGCAACTACACGGACATAAAGAGAAGGGCAGAATAAGGAAGAGCATCAAGTGCAGCCATCTGAAAACCTGCCTTACGGCGGAACACATGATGATGATACATGTGGTTACGATGAAATTTATCCCAGAGATTTGGAATTGTCAAATACAGAAATGATAAGAACTACCGAACTGTACACCCAATCGGTCCGTGATTATTCTGTACGGCGTGAGATGACGGGGCATGGAGGAGAGCTTGGATATGCTGCTGGGGAACATCCACAGTTACAGACCGACCATATCTCAGACGTGTTCGATGCTCGACATGTCAGACAAACGTGCAGATATAGACACAGGCTTGCGAATACCGCATACCTCACCGCGTTGGTCAGGTATTGTCCTTGTGTAAGGGCAGAACCTCCCTGATGTAGCGGTTGCTGTTCAGTACGTAGTAGTCGAGATAGGATATTGTAGCCAATCCTACCCTTGAACCATCATACTTATGATCGTGTCGTAAGTGCCATTTTAATGTTTTTTGTTCATTATACAATTATAAAATCTAAATGGGAAAAATGCCGCCGCGTGAAAGATATTTCACAACTGGAACCCACCACCAGCTAATATTAGCTTCACAACGAACCACGCGGACAGCTACCAGAGACGTTAATGCATTTAGGCTCTGCGACATACCCTCACTCGTTTAGTAGTCCGTTTCGTAACAGCGCTAGGGATGTATCGATATATCGATATTTTTTCTAAAAAATATCGATATTTATCTCCGATATTTTTATTTCGATATATCGATACATCGATATTGTATTTAGTATATCGATTTTAAGCACCAATTCGATATTTTTCCTACGAACGCAATTCAGTAATTTAATCTTTATATATATATATATAGGATAAATATACGTATATATCCAATCTTCTGAAAGGGTCTTAAAAAGTGAATTCGTCGAAATATAACAGCTTCATCAGCGGTTGATAGGTTAAAAAAAGCTGTTAAATTTTAACAATTTTACGTTAAAGTCATTTTTATGTTAGCATGTAAGCGGTTGTTTTATCTTTGTAGTTGAAATATTATCTTTTCAACTGTTTTTTTTTTCATTTACGGATAACAATTAATGGGTTGATGAGCCACAAGTCATTATGAATGACTGTTAATTCATTTAAATATCTACAATCTAGTCTACAGTCAAAACTCCTTAATCGCAAGGAAGACGTTCCATAAATTAGCCGCAAATACGAAAATCTTGAATACGGAAACCTTGAATACAGAATGTTAGTTATATAGGATTACAGGGAATACGTTCCAAGTATACAGAAAAATTTTGATCTAATGGAGTGACTATCGCACTTTGAACTTAATAGACCAATTCTGGATTGCTTTAAATCCTCTATCTCTTCATTGTAATGCTCTTTAAAATATGCATATAGCTTTCTCGTGAATTACAGCCGCACTAAAGAATACTTTCTTGTGATTATTGTCTTCGATTGATGTAGTGAGAGCGGTTTTTAATTTTTTATTCACTGAGACACCAATGGTTTTTACTGATAGTAAGGTCCTCTTCGAACGCCTCTCCCGTGTCAGGTTGTAGGCGATTACCATGGGTGATGTATATCCCTCCAAGGAAAGTCCTAGGAAGATGAAATAGGGTGGTTTCCTGTTTCACCGAACATGGTGGTGTAATGGTTAGCGTTCTGGCCTCGGATTCGGGAGAAGGGTGGGTCGAATCCCCGTCGGGCATCCAGATTTGAGTTTTCCATGGTTTCCCAAATCACTCCAAGCAAATGCTGGGATGCTTCCTTCAAAAGGCCATGGCCGTATTCCTTCCCATTCCTTGTCCCCCATCCTTTCCCGTCTCTAAAGACCTCAATGTTAAGAGACGTTAAGCAGTTAAAAAAAATTCCCCGTTTACTTCCTCAGTGTGACAGTGCTCCTAAGTGTGTATGACAGTGACACTGGGTGGCTCGGTGTAGAATGATGTGGATGAGAGATGAAAGAAGGGAGAGGGTGGAAGCCGGTGTCGGCATGTTCAGGCCTACTTTTGCGAAACATTCTAAGGGGGGCGCCAAGCTTAACATTCCCATCCAACGGATGAATCACCATCAACAACATCGTATGCCTTTGCACCATACGCAATGCAGAGAGGTTTGGTGATTAGAAATTGCAACTTACTGGTCAAACCCTGATGATGAAAATCGTTGATGTAGGGTTAAGTGAAAATAATTCATTTGCAGCACTCTGCGATCACGCAAAAAGTATTGTGACTTAATTTACGCAGTCTGTCAATGCTATGGATCTATTAAGATCTGAACAAGAAGCATCTGAGGAAAAGGAAGGAGAGGTGTTGATTTTGACACAAGCTGTTAGCACTAGATGGAATTAATATGTTAGAACGATTTGTCAGACTCTCTACAATTGTAGCTAAAATCTTAGCTACAAAAAGTCAGTCAAATATAAATACACTTGATATGGTTGTAACTTAACAGCTTAATGTAATACGTGACCTCATTGTCCTGCTTGGTCCTTTCAAAGAAGCCACTGAAGAGGTTAGTGGTACAAATTATGTGACTGCTAGCTTAGCGATTCCTGTTACAAATCTGATTCGACAAGTAACGGAACAAGCTACTCCTTCGACCACTTTAGGATTCACGGTAAAAGATGCTTTACTCCAAAGAATTCAAGATAAATTAAGTCCTTTAGAAGGAAATACATTTCTTGCAGCAGCTACCATTTTGGACCCGCGTTTCAAACGTATACTCTTCACTTCTCCAATCGGTGTATCAAATGCGATATCTACAATAAGTAATGATATTCGCTTGGAACTTAGACGACGAGGACAAAGTTCTCCAGAAGTAAGGTCTACAGCAGCAACACAATATATCGCAGATAACGCATCAATTTGGTCCGCACATGAAAAGCTATTATCCCTTAGCACTACTGTTATGCAGGAGGTTCCAAGCTCTGGCTCAGTTCCTAATGAGCTTAAGCAGTATCTGGACCAACCATTAATAGACAGAAAATCAGACCCATAAAGTTTTGGGTGAATTGCCAGTGCTCTAGCGCGCTGAAATACCTTATATGTCAAGCTTCTTCTGTGTCGTCCAAGAGAGTGGCTCCTGCAGTCGACTTAGCTGTATTGAACAACAGGAGTAGATTGACGGGGGAGCACATAAAACAGAGAGTCCTTTTGATATCCATATCAGACGAATACTGGTTTGATTGATTGAAAAAATAATAAATTAATAAAAGTTTTTATAATTTCTACCTGTGTCTTGAATTTTCAGAATTTTCTTAAATATTTTGATGTATTTTATGTTTTTTTTTTTTTAGATAATTACTCCCTTTAGACAAAAATATCGAAACATCGATATATCGAAATATCGATATTTTTTCCCCGATATATATCGATAGTGTTTGTAAATATCGTTTCCATATTTATCGATATATTTTTTTGATTGCCCATCCCTAAACAGCGCCACTCGAGCTGGGTGACAGGTATATGCAGGCCGACGGGTAGAAGCTTCTGCTCACCACAACTGTATGGAGGGTGCATTGCGTTCAGTCATCAGGTGCCAGCCTGCAGGGGACTTGTATTCGATCCCGCACCTGATCAAAATTTTTGATCCCACATGGAATTTTTGTGGTGATTCAACATGGATGAACCTGCGAGATACACTCACCTTTTACCGAAACCACGTAGGGTCTATATATAGCTTTCCTCTCCTGCAATTACCTTCTCCCTGCTGTGTCGCCTCTATACCAGTTAAATAGCCGTGACACCAAGGACAATGGCGTAGCTAGGTCAACAAGCGCCCCGGCGAAAAAAATTATTTTGGGCCCTGGTTGCTGGTAGGGGCCCCCTGAGCTGAGACTGGGGGCCGCTGACTTGTGCTTAGGGGACCCTGAGCAGTGGTTGGGGCCCTCTTGAGCAGTGGTTGGGGCCCCCTTGAGCAGTGAGGGACCTTAGTGAGGGGCTCCTGTGTCTCAGGGGCCCCCATAGACGACGGTAGACGTAAAACAAAAAAAAAAGTTCGCCAGTTTGCCGTGAAGGCCCGTGGGCCCTCTGAACTGCGCTTGGGCTCACCCGCCCCCCTCCAGAGGTGCGCTTGGGGCCCTCTTGAGGTATCTTTGGGGGCTCCCTGAGCGTAGGGGCCCCAGTGCAGTGCAACGCCTAGCCCTATGGTAGCTACGCCCCTGACCAAGCAGCTACTGTTGGATTAGAATCGAAACAGGACTTTGAAGCAGTAGCTGCTGACGAAACAGTTTGGTACAGTGAAATCACGCTTACACACGAAGAATGACTGGCCCAGGTGGGCAATGAAATTTCCGGAGTCTTTATCAATAGTGGTTACGCGCAAACGAGTATTTCGCTTGGTGAGCACACTGTCTCTTTCCAAACAATGTATGGAACGAAGCCTGTTATATTCTTCTTGCCTTTGGTTCCCCATTGAGATACCTTAACCACTGAGCCGCCAGACAGCTACAGATATACTGTTAACATTAGCACGTCGTTGCGAATTCAGTCTAGCTGGAGTGCTCCAAGAGACAACTTCATTGTTACAGAGAGCAGACGCGTGGCAGTAAACTTCCTAGTACGTGTGTGGAACCTACCGTCTTCCACTAGCATTAGTGTGACTGTGAATCGTTGAAATAGTGACTATTACGTGAAGCTTAAATAGTGCATAACCAGATGTTTGTTGGCCAGTACAGAGAGCGGGCCGGACCACGCGTCGAAGGGGAGATTCCCCACTTGCCCGAAACTGGTACTGACCTGTTGAAATTTATTTTAACTACTTCGTTATAATGTCCTCTTCAAGTTTTGCACTCTCCTTTTTCGAAAATGTCGCCACACATTAAATTAAAAATTCCGAAGTATGAGATGTTCCGCAACGACGAAATGTTAGCGGCACTGTAAAAATGACACAAAAATTATTGGTACAGGGATCATATAAACTTAAACAGATTCGTTTTGTCATAGTGGTCGTGGTTAGGTTGAAATTCGGCCTGGACCAAGAGAAAAAAGATTACGAGGAATTCATTCTGCTGCATCAATCTCAGAAATGACGCATTTGATTACAAGAAATCGATTATCTCTGACTGCTTGTATCGATTTTAAGATGGCAGGCCTAGTTTTACTGCATCTTGGATAAATATTTACTTCATGTTTAATTCGTGAGACGGTTTACAACGGAGTGAAACTAAAACGGCAAGAAAATATTACAACAAAGCATTTAACCAACATTTCAAAAGATTGTCATTGCTTTTGCAGCGCCGCTGGCATCCAATAGCTGCGCATCACTCTCATATTTCGGCATTTTTAATTTAATTCGTGGCAACATTTCCGAAGAAGGAAAGTGCAAAACGTGAAGAGGAAATTATAACGAAGCAGTTAAAATAAATTTCAACAGGTCAATACCAGTTTCGGACAGATTGGGATTGACCCCTGCCACCACCAGTTCCACTGGACATCACCTATGGAGCAACATCACTGGCAGCTGTGGGCGAAACCAGTACGAGAGCAGTGAGTGCTGTAAACAACTATTAGATGGCAGGTGAAGGAACGTATGGATGGAAGAAGAGACACATGTTAACCGTAGGAAATGTGATTTTGTCAGTGGAAAAGCGGGTAGCGTTGGTGTGAGATTAAAGCGGTACAGTAAAAGCTGCAGTACCAGTAAATGATAACAGAGAGGCAGGTAGAACAGAAGCGACCGATAAACAGCAGAGTATATCCGCTAATAAACTCCTGGAAATTGAAATAAGAACACATTGACGCTGGTGTGTAAGACCCACCATACTTGCTCCGGACACTACGAGAGGGCTGAACAAGCAATGATCTAACGCACGGCACAGCGGACACACCAGGAACAGCAGTGTTGGCAGTCGAAGGGCGCTAGCTGCGCAGTGGTTGGGCACCGCCGCAGTCAGTGTCAGCCAGTTTGCCGTGGCATACGGAGGTCCATCTCAGTCTTTAACACTGGTAGCATGCCGCGACAGCGTGTACGTGAACCGTATGTGCAGTTGACGGACTTTGAGCGAGGGCGTATAGTGGGCATGCGGGAGGCCGGGTGGACGTACCGCCGAATTGCTCAACATGTGGGGCGCGAGGTCTCCACAGTACATCGATGTTGTCGCCAGTGGTCGGCGGAAGGTGCACGTGCCCGTCGACCTGGGTCCGGACAGCAGCGACGCACGGACGCACGCCAAGACCGTCGCATCCTACGCAGTGCCGTAGGGGATCGCACCGCCACTTCCCGGCAAATTAGGGACACTGTTGCTCCTGGGGTATCAGAGAGGACCATTCGCAACCGTCTCCATGAAGCTGGGCTACGGTCCCGCGCACCGTTAGGTCGTCTTCCGCTCACGCCCCAACATCGTGCAGCCCGCCTCCAGTGGTGTCGCGACAGGCGTGTATGGAGGGACGAATGGAGACGTGTCGTCTTCAGTGATGAGAGTCACTTCTGCCTTGGTGCCAATGATGGTCGTATGCGTGTTTGGCGCCGTGCAGGTGAGCGCCACAATCAGGACTGCATACGACCGAGGCACACAGGGCCAACACCCGGCATCATGGTGTGGGGAGCGATTTCCTACACTGGCCGTACACCTCTGGTGATCGTCGAGGGGACACTGAACAGTGCACGGTACATTCAAACCGTCATCGAACCCATCGTTCTACCATTCCTAGACCGGCAAGGGAACATGCTGTTCCAACAGGACAATGCACGTCCACATGTATCCCGAGCCACCCAACGTGCTCTAGAAGGTGTAAGTCAACTACCCTGGCCAGCGAGATCTCCGGATCTGTCCCCCATTGAGGATGTTTGGGACTGGATGAAACGTCGTCTCACGCGGTCTGCACGTCCAGCACGAACGCTGGTCCAGCTGAGGCGCCAGGTGGAAATGGCTTGGCATGCCGTTCCACAGGACTACATCCAGCACCTCTACGATCGTCTCCATGGGAGAATTGCAGCCTGCATTGCTGCGAAAGGAGGATATACACGGTACTAGTGCCGACATTGTGCATGCTCTGTTGCCTGTGTCTATGTGCCTATGGTTCTGTCTGTGTGATCATGTGTTGTATCTGACCCCAGGAATGTGAATATAAGGTTTCCCATTCCTGGAAGAATGAATTCACGGTGTTCGTATTTCAATTTCCAGGAGTGTAATAATAATAATAAAAGTCACAGTGATGTATAGAATGTCGACACGGGCCCGTATGCAGTAATTATAGAAGGGAAGAGTGGGTGGGATGGTTGCACCCCATGTCACTTGGTAAATTACTGCACCAAAGTATACCTGAGATTCGTGGACAAATCATTAATACAGTATTCACAGGAATGAGTATTGTGACGTGGCGGCCAGGAACTTGGAGGCGTCTATCCCAGCCCACAAGGCGTGATAAGAGGAGTGGATACCGAGTTAGAAATGCAGGAAATACTAGAGAAAATCGTGACACCAGTTAAAGCGATAGCAGAAAGAAAAATATAATATCGAAAACAACATCAGAACGCAAGTGAAGCTACAAACATGTCTTCGATAGTCAGACACTACCTCACTAGGGAATATGCATGAAATTCTAATATACGTATAGTATTTTTGTTTGGATGCTTTATTCCCGAAGGATTACCGCTAAAACGTTTTTTCCTATTTGTTCGCTTTTTATTAATTAATCAAAAGTGTTAAAAATACAAGGGAAATGTAACCCCGAGAAACGCAATATTTATTGTTGAATCGAATCATGACTTCAGAGTAACCGATCATATTGTAAAAGAAGGCGTAGTTACTGGGCGTTTTTATAAATTTATGATTGCGTTTAAATTTTTTAGTAATTTATCAGAGTAATTGGTGAAATATTGCATTCTTGCGAAAATTCTCATACAGTGAATGGAAGCGGTTTTGTAAAATAATCCGCCAAAATCAATGGTTTCTTGATGAAAAAGTATTTTGCATCATATCCAGACATAGGTTGGCACAGTTAATCGAAAAGTTAACTTCGTTAATTGTTAATCCACTACTTAAAAAATTTTCTTCGATAATCGTTAAAGCGTTACATTTTTGCAAATTTAACGCAAGCTAAAGTTAACGCTAAAGTTAACCATACAAAAGTGGAACTGATGTTTATATTTTGCAGTAGGTATTACTGCAAGCAGGACTATGGTGCTATGTACCGTGATGTAAATCAATAATAGGTCTACCCAATGTCTTTCTGGAAACTGAGTTTTTACTTCAATATTTTAACCAGTTTCTCAAATGTATTGGAATTCTTCAACATGCAGTGGAATCATGTTGGCAACGAAAAGGTTTACGATACATCGGCTCGCACCAGCTTGGAATACGACGGTGTCTATGATAACAAATGTTTTATTGACGAAAACTTCTATTAGCAGATGGAGGTGAAATAAATTCTACTGCTATCTACATCAGAAGAAGCCACAGCGCTTGAAGAAGGCTTTGAATTATTTTACTTTTTCCCCAAGAGTTGGCCCTGTCTTTACTTTTTTTTGGATATATGCAACCTCTTCATATGTTGTTTAAGATTATTAAGGGTAGGCACGTGAGACTTGATTGTAGAAAGTTTAGGCAAACACAGTTTGCATTCACGTATCAATTGTTCTCCCAGTCGTGATTTAAATGCAACATAAACGCATAAATGCGGCCAAGGATTTTTAATATTCCTGTTGCTATTGTTAGTGTTGCTGCTTTCACTAACGGATTCAAGAGTTCAGTTTCCATGACGTAATCATATAACGAATATCAGTTTAATTTATTTAACTAACGAACACCAAACCAATACCAACTAAAAAGTGACATTTTCGTGGCAGTAAAAAAATTTAGATTATAAAAATATCAAAATCAATAACCGATCGAATTAGAAACAAGTAGTGAGCTCCAGTTTGCAGACGTAAAACGTAAACGCTCCAAAACTCTAGCATAATAGTTGTATATGCATCATACTGGCACTTCGTATTACCCAATTCGTTCGCCATCCGACTCAGCCAACGGTGGCGCGCAAATACATCAACTGCCAATGTAACGGACTAAAGTTAAAGGTAGTTCAATTTAACGGAAGTTAAGAAGACCGTTAGCGATTTTTAGGTTAATTTAAAAGTTAAATTTTATAACGTCATTAATTAACGATTAGCGGATTGCCCAGCTGCGTATCCAGATTCTGCAGTAGCTGACGTCGGAGGAGTGAAATCAGCAAGGTAAATAAGTGTTTCATATTAGAATTATTATTATTGTTTTTTGCTTTTAGAGCATTAAGTACGTATTATATGCACCTAGTGTGAATCAAGGGTCGGACACGCCGGAGTAACCGACAACTAAACTAGGTCTAGTATATCAACAGAGATTGCGGTAAAGTTTAAACGTACCCCAGACCAGAGTGACAACTCATGGTTTTTGTTACAGCTGAGACACAAGGAATTACTTTGTGCATTGTTTTATAACAATTTTGCTAAGTTAATCAATTCCAGAGAAACGACTTTCCAGAAAATACCGTTCAGCCAGTCATTTTTGACGAGCTTTGAAGCTAATAACATAATAAAATAGCAGAAAATCATTTTTTTTTTTTTTTTTTTTTTTTTTTTTTTTTTTTTTTTTTTTTTTTACAGAAATTCGTTGATTCGAAATGAAGTCCTCACGGGTGTACCGCCGGATTCTGTTTTAACAACACAATCCGGAGGTTCACACGAGAGGACCTCACTGCAAACATACGCCAGGAAAGTATACATTCTTACATATTTTTTTCACTTTTTCTTCATAAGTTTATTGTTTTGGTATTTTTTAAATTGAAATAGGTATTATTTTTACTTTATTTCATTTTCGTCTTTTCTATACTTTTATGTCATCAAGAAGTATTTTAAACGTAATGTGTAACATCGGGAAGATCGATCTTTTGTTTTTTTCCACTATCGATATGTTTAGTTCCCTGAATTGGTTGGGTATGAATGGTTGAAAATAAAATAATGTACAGTATGTTACGAAAACAGATTCGTCTCCTAACCAAATTACAATGGCTATTGTGGAGGCATATTAGGAAGTCATTGGCCGAAATTGCATTTGTTGTATCTGTTATAAGTAGCGAGACTTGTTTTAAAGTTGAAATAAAATAAAATAAAAAATTCCAGCAGATAAAAATAAATAGAAGTATATCATACTACGTAAATTATGGAGCGGACACCTTACTGTCTACACCACGCTGACTAAAGGTAATATATGACAAATTCTGTAATTAAAAGACGTTTAGGTTTTTTTTTGTGATAAGCGCATTTGAAGAAACGACGGTGAAACATACATATCACTCATTAAATGTTACGGCCTCTGAAAGTCATTTATTCAGGAGAGTGATTTTTTTGTTTTTAAAATATTTGATGGTCTCCTTTAATGGCTTTAAACGGTTCATAGTTGCTTTGGATTAGGCTTGAATAAGAAATAATTTGAAAAATATGCATTTTAAACTTTTATAAACTAAGTTTGAATAGGTAACGAATTGTTTTGTACTATAACAAATTTAACATAACAACATTAAACATTATTTTATTTTTATTTTATTTATCAATCTTGTTTCGTGGATCCCTGCTGAGGAAGCACCTCTGGGATGTGAAACATGTCATGGTTAATATACATACATACAATATGAGTCATAATCATAGTAAAAAACAGTTATATGTTACAAAGAAAAATAAAGACAATAAAATAAACATAAATTTTTACAACTGTGATTTGCAAAAGTCATATTGAATACAATTAATTGTTTTGTTCAAATTCTTGAATGGAGTAGAAGGAGTTGCCAATAAGATAATCTCTCAGTTTTTCTTTAAATATATCTTTATTTTCTGTAAATTGTTTTATACCCTTGGGAAGTTTATTAAACAGATGTATACCAGAATAATTTACTCCTCTTTGTACTAATGACAGAGATGTTTGTGGTTTGTGCAAGTTATTTCTGCTTCTTGTATTAAGATTGAAAACCTGTGAATTAGAAGTAAACAGGTTACAATGATCTATGACAAAGCACATGAGAGAATAAATATACTGAGAACTCATTGTAAGAACACTGAGTTTTTTAAAAAAGTTGTCTGCAAGGAGTTCTTGATTTTACCCTACACAACATCCTAATAGCTCTTTTCTGTGCTATGAAAACTTTTTTACTTTGTGAAGAGTTTCCCCAAAAAATTATGCCATATGACATTACTGAATGAAAATATGAGGAGTAAACCTGTTTCGTTAATTCTAAATCTGCTGTTAGAGAAAGTTTTCATATTGCAAAGGTGGCACTACTTAACTTCTTCAGTAGTGAAGTGATATGTTCATGCCAACAGAGTTTCTCATCTATTTTACTACCAAGGAATTTTATACTCTTTGTTTCTAATATTGTGTTATTTTTATAGCTTACTTGTAAATCTGGCTGTGCATAATTTTTTGTTTTAAACCTAATATAATGTGTTTTTTCAAAATTTAGTTTTAATGAATTTGCCTTAAACCAATTTGCTACTTCACTAAGTACTTCATTTACATTAAATTCTAGATTGCTGTTTGGTGTTTTTCTCACAGTTAGGTTAGTGCCATCTGCAAATAAAACACTCTTAACTTTGTCAGATAAGTTACCAGGAAGGTCATTGTTATACAACAAAAAGAGGAGGGGTCCTAGGACAGAACCTTGTGGAATTCCATGTTTTAATTTTTCCCAGTCTGATGAAGCATCTTTGTATATTTTAGTATAAAAAATGGACACTTTTTGCATTCCACTTTCCATGTATGATCTAAACCATTTACCTGCGATTCCATAAATACCATAGTATTCCATTTTTTTCAAAAGTAGTTCATGATTTACACAGTCAAATGCATTTGCAAGATCACAAAATATTCTTACAGGGCTCATTTTATTATTAAGTTCCTCAAATGTGTTATTTAAAAATAAATATATAGCCATTTCTATAGATGATCCTTTTTGGAACCCAAATTGGGATTTAGTGAGGATATTATTTTGCGTAACATGTTTTATTAATCTACAATACATGACTTTTTCAAAAATCTTTGAGAATCCTGAAAGTAATGAAATGGGACGATAGTTATCTACACATGTTGATTCTCCTTTTTTAAACAACGGTTTTACAACTGCATATTTTAGTCTATTTGGAAACACACCTTGAATTAACGATTCATTACAAATGTGGGCAAGTACACGATCGATACAATCTGAACATCTTTTTAGTAATTTACTTGAAATATTGTCATAGCTGGAAGAATTTTTAGGTTTTAATTGTTGAATGAGTTTATTTATGTCTGAGACTGTTACTGGTGGCAATCGCATTTCCACAAATCTATTTGGGTAAACAGTCTGAACTCTGAAGAAGCCTAAGGGCACTATTTGGGGACTGCTTTTCTATGCCTAATTTCTCTACAACTGTAGTAAAATGTTTGTTAAATATTTCACAAACTTCCCCTACTTCACTATGGACAGATCCATTTTGTTCTATTTTTATGTCTTTAGAGTGATTTACAGATTTTCCTGTTACAGTTTTTATTATATTCCATATAGTTTTCATCTTATTGCCTGAATTCTCTATTTTCTTTGATATATACCTGTTCTTGGCCTTTCTTATTTCATTTCTTAGTATTTTAGAATAAAGTTTATAATGAGCTTTAAGTGTATAGTTATCTGATTCTCTTACTTTTAAGTACAGGTCTCTTTTTGTTTTACAGGATATTCTAATACCCTTTGTTATCCAGCCGTTACCTAGTTCATTGTTTGGAGTATTGACAACTTACCTTTTTTCGAAACTTCCTTCGAAAAGTGTTAGAAATATATTGAGAAAGGAATCAAATTTTGCATTAACACCCTGTGCATTGTACACTTCTGACCATTGTTCATTATTTAAGGAATTTATGAAATGTTTTATATTGTTTTCATTAATATTTCTTCTATAAACCCAGATTTTCTCAATCTGTTTAATAGTGTTTCTGGACTTGATACATAGCAGCTGGGCATCATGATCTGAGATACCATTTATTACTGGAAGTATGTCGTAATTACCGTACTGAGAAATATCCATAAAAAAATTATCAATTGCAGTCCTGCTATTATTTTGTATTCTAGTAGGAAAATTTACAAGTGCCGTTAAGTTAAGAGACAACATCAAGGCTTCCATATCTAGCCTCTCATTGCTTTTATTGAGAAAGTCAACATTAAAATCTCCACATAAAACTGTTTGTTTGTTATTTTTGAAACATAGTAACAAAGACTCTAACTGTGATAAAAACAGACTAAAATTTCCTGAGGGGGCCCTGTAAATTGCTATTAATATGAGCTCTTCCTTACCATATTCTAGTTTAGTAACACAGCATTCAAAGTGTTGTTCTATACGATACTTACTTGCGGCTACACTATTCCATTGAATATTATTTTTAACAAAAATGGCAACTCCACCTTTCTCCATTTTACATCTACAGAAATGAGAACTTAGTTTATAATTTGGGATGGACAGCTGAGATATTCCTGTGTCATACAAATGATGTTCAGATATGCACAGAACATCTACATTGAAATTTCTGGAATTTTGAATCTCTTCTAGGCATAAGGTAATGTCATCAGTTTTACTAAATATCCCCCTTATATTTTGATGGAGAATAGTGGTCTGAACTCTTTGATTCAATGAATTTAAATTGTTTACTTTATTAGTATATACTGGTACGTCAGATGGAATTTCTAATTTCGATAAGTTTTGATCAGTTATAATTATACTTACATTAAAATGATCTTCACGGCAATATAAACAACCAGTTGAAGATTCTTTACGTCTTCTCATAACTAAATATCAATTCTTTTTCTTACATTCGCATCTCGCGGATCATAAAAATATACTTTATCAGGTGCATTTTTATCGTATTTTTGCACAATACAGCATTTATAAAACGGTATTCGACCTCTTTCCATACCGAAATTAATTATAAAACATAAAACTTTTGAGATATGACACTCCATGATATATCATACGCCAATGAAGTCGTGTACAATGACGTCATGGTGCAGCGCGCCAAACTGGTGGCGCTTAAATCGTCGGAACTGGATTGCAGTTTTAAAAAAATTTACTGTTAAATTTTAATTTTTTATCAGTAATATATTTTACGGTTATATAACAGTGTAAATAATTGATTTCAAATATAAAAATAATACAAGCATAAACCCTATTCTTCCCTCGAACTATCATATTTGGTGTTTGTCCGATATACCACTCAATACCGCTCAACAGTGTAGTCTGCCTGACTGCGTTCAATGGGCATTAATACACCAAAGTGTCGAGGATCATGGGGGGGGGGGAAATTCTCAGTCTCACAACTATGGACAGACATGAAGGAAGGAACTTAATGCTAACCTCTACTCTCTGCCTTAAAGTGGGGGAAAAATCATAATAAGTATCAGTACGGCACCTAATTTCTCTAATTTTATCTCTCCTCCACTGGTTGATGTGAAATATATCACCGCACTCGTTAACGAAAGTTTGTGTTTGAATATTTTATCCACTCTGACCTCATCACCAATGTATGCCTTGTAGTTGTGGCCATGGTAAGCTTTTCTCTTCCATTAACCGCTCTGGATTCTTCCTGCAATATCTATTCTAACCTCTTCATACGCCATGTAGTCCCAGAATTCTCTATCTACGAGTATACCCCCCTCCTGAGCGGCGGTCTTAGCCATTGCGAGGCCCGGGGCTCTTGCCCTTTGTGCAAAGTATGTGAAACGAAAGTAGGTATTTCTGATAATGCAAAAGTCATAAATAAATAAATTTTGAGTTTTAAAACATTATATTAGAAGAGTTATTAAAAGTTAATAAACACAAAGTTGTAAAATTATTAAGGACAAACTGAAATACATAAATGCCTTAAAAAAAATCGCAGAGTTTAAAAATGATGTTTCCAGCTTTTCCTAAGACTGAAATATTTAGCTAATGCACAAAAATCTAACGAATGAGCTACGTCATTTTCAATACAAAGAATAGAAAGGGCTGAAAACCGAAATAGTGTTATCGAATTCCTCAAATATGTTTTTTATATATAATTTTTAACCTTGTAAAATTTCTTTTTTCGGACGCAGCCGTCTTGGGTGTGGTAGCAATAAATCTCAGGACAACTTCGACACTGGGATGCACTGCAGCTAACCTCAGGACTACTTCGACACTGGGATGCACTGCAGCTAATCTCAGGACTACTTCGACACTGGGATGCACTGCAGCTAATCTCAGGACTACTTCGACACTGGGATGCACTGCAGCTAATCTCAGGATTACTTCGACACTGGGATGCACTGCAGCTAATCTCATGACTAATTCGACACTGGGATGCACTGCAGCAAATCACAGGACTACTTCGACACTGGGATGCAATGCAGCTAAACTCAGGACTACTTCGACACTGGGATCCACTGCAGCTAATCTCAGGACTACTTCGACACTGGCATGCACTGCAGCTAACCTCAGGACTACTTCGACACTGGGATGCACTGCAGCTAATCTCAAGACTACTTCGACACTGGGATGCACTGCAGCTAATCTCAGGACTACTTCGACACTGGGATGCACTGAAGCTAAACTAAGGACTACTTCGACACTGGGATGCACTGCAGTAATCTCAGGACTACTTCGACACTGGGATGCCCTGCAGCTAATCTCAGGATTACTTCACACTGGGATGCACTGCAGCTAATCTCAGGACTACTTTGACACTGGGATGCACTGCAGCTAATCTCAGAACTACTTCGACACTGGGCTGCACTGCAGCTAATCTCAGGAATACTTCGACACTGGGATACACTGCAGCTAACCTCAGGACTACTTCGACACTGGGATGCACTGCAGCTAACCTCAGGACTACTTCGACACTGGGTTGCACTGCAGCTAATCTCAGGACTACTTCGACACTGGGATGCACTGCAGCTAATCTCAGGAATACTTCTACACTGGGATGCACTGCAGCTAATCTCAGGATTACTTTGACACTGGGATGCACTGCAGCTAATCTCAGGACTACTTCGACACTGGGATGCACTGCAGCTAATCTCAGGACTACTTCGACACTGGGATTCACTGCAGTTAATCTCAGGACTACTTCGACACTGGGATGCACTGCAGCTAATCTCAGGATTACTTCGACACTGGGATGCACTGCAAAGGCTAATCTCAGGATTACTTCGACACTGGGATGCACTGCAGCTAATCTCAGGACTACTTCGACACTGGGATGCACTGCAGCTAATCTCAGGACTACTTCGACACTGGGATGCACTGCAGCTAATCTCAGGATTACTTCGACACTGGGATGCACTGCAGCTAATCTCAGGACTACTTCGACACTGGGATGCACTGCAGCTAATCTCAGGACTACTTCGACACTGGGATGCACTGCAGCTAATCTCAGGACTACTTCGACACTGGGATGCACTGCAGCTAATCTCAGGACTACTTCGACACTGGGATGCACTGCAGCTAATCTCAGGATTACTTCGACACTGGGATGCACTGCAGCTAATCTCAGGACTACTTCGACACTGGGATGCACTGCAGCTAATCTCAGGACTACTTCGACACTGGGATGCACTGCAGCTAATCTCAGGACTACTTCGACACTGGGATGCACTGCAGCTAATCTCAGGACTACTTCGACACTGGGATGCACTGCAGCTAATCTCAGGACTACTTCGACACTGGGATGCACTGCAGCTAATCTCAGGACTACTTCGACACTGGGATGCACTGCAGCTAATCTCAGGACTACTTCGACACTGGGATGCACTGCAGCTAATCTCAGGACTACTTCGACACTGGGATGCACTGCAGCTAATCTCAGGACTACTTCGACACTGGGATGCACTGCAGCTAATCTCAGGACTACTTCGACACTGGGATGCACTGCAGCTAATCTCAGGACTACTTCGACACTGGGATGCACTGCAGCTAATCTCAGGATTACTTCGACACTGGGATGCACTGCAGTAATCTCAGGACTACTTCGACACTGGGATGCACTTGCAGCTAATCTCAGGACTACTTCGACACTGGGATGCACTGCAGCTAATCTCAGGACTACTTCGACACTGGGATGCACTGCAGCTAATCTCATGACTACTTCGACACTGGGATGCACTGCAGCTAATCTCAGGATTACTTCGACACTGGGATGCACTGCAGTAATCTCAGGACTACTTCGACACTGGGATGCACTGCAGCTAATCTCAGGGCTACTTCGACACTGGGATGCACTGCAGCTAATCTCAGGACTACTTCAACACTGGGATGCACTGCAGCTAATCTCATGACTACTTCGACACTGGGATGCACTGCAGCTAATCTCAGGATTACTTCGACACTGGGATGCACTGCAGCTAATCTCAGGATTACTTTGACACTGGGATGCACTGCAGCTAATCTCAGGACTACTTCGACACTGGGATGCACTGCAGCTAATCTCAGGATTACTTCGACACTGGGATGCACTGCAGCTAATCTCAGGATTACTTCGACACTGGGATGCACTTGCAGCTAATCTCAGGATTACTTCGACACTGGGATGCACTGCAGTAATTCTCAGGACTACTTCGACACTGGGATGCACTTCAGCTAATCTCAGGACTACTTCGACACTGGGATGCACTGCAGCTAATTCTCAGGACTACTTCGACACTGGGATGCACTGCAGCTAATCTCAGGATTACTTCGACACTGGGATGC